>JAZBHA010000349.1:6342-20687 GCA_037464855.1 Iselma pallidipennis | reverse complement strand
CTTAATTAAAGTGATCGAGGGGAAAAAACGGTAATTGCAATGACAGGTTTTTATTTTTAAAATTGTACTCTAGGGAAATTTTCACGATCGGTGTTTAATTTTGTTGTTTTTTTTTTCAATTAAAAGGTGGGATTAAAGTTACTTGTTCACTGAAATTTTTCCAATAAAATTTGGTAAATTGTTATTATTGATTTTGTACGTAATTGGTTGTTGTCTCAAAAACAAACCAAAAAAAAAATGTGGCTTGTGATAAATTGATATAGTATTTCCGAGACGTCATCTTTTGGATTTTAACATTAATCGGCTTTCAAAGTCTGCAAACGAAAACTAGACTAGAGTCTGAAAGCTTCTATACACATACAGAACTAGGGAGAATAATTCTTGTTCTCACTCTATAACATCGTTCTTGTCGTCTATTTGAACAAGTGAAATTAATTCTGACTATACAAATATTGTGTCGTTTGGTCACAAGTGTAGTTTTGCAACTCAAATAATGTCGAGAATTCACCAGTATATACATATAGGTATTTTTTGTTTGTTTTCCCCCTGTCACAGAACTTCACACAATTTATATTAAAGTTTTAAAATATTTACACAACATTTTAATTGTGATTAAAGTTCACGTTAATGAAACATTATTTCCCATTTAATAAAATTTTTGTTGGCATTAGATTCTATAATAGTATTACGTTGAAACAGTTAATAATTTACTACTGTAATAATAATTACACCACATTCGAACCGTCTGCAGTAATAAAAACCAATTTGAGGTAAAAACTGCATTGTTTTGCAATAATTTACTACAGCATTTCGCCCTATACACTTGTCTAATAAAGTTTTGTTAATGTTTAATAGAGAAAAATTATGATGTTATTTGGATATTTAATAGAAATGAAATTTCATCGAAAAACAGTTTCAATTTATCCACTACATCTACTGCAATATTTTTCAAAGTTTTCCCCAAACGACTGAAACCGTATTTAGGAGAAGAGCGTGTGAAGATTTTCATTTAGTCGTTGAACCCTGTCGAGAATTAGATTACATATGAGTTGCTATAAGAGACTTGACTTCATCACTATTTTATTTTACCTACATACTTTGTAATTTGCATATGAAAATTGAGTTGGGTAGTTTAAAGTTTACAGGATTGCCAGGATTATTAGGTCACTTAGAAAAAAAGAAACTTCCCAACAAAGAGAAATATCTTGGAATTATTCACTTGAGGATGCGCTTGTTTGTTCTTGTTATATGTAAAGGCCTACATTTGTGTGTGTGGCTTTGACGTTGGTGGTTAGATTTCAACTTAGGAATGGAAGTCTGTTTTCAGACACATTTTACGCTACTACATTCACAGCTGTCTTCAGTGGAAAGTAACTAAAAACGAATAGGCACACGCATGTGTTTTTAATACTCCCGATCACGATTCGTATTTGCATAATGGGCGAATTCGGGAAAAGGGGAAGAAAAACGACCGGCTACAACAACACCAATGGTCGGGTGAATTCCATTTTGACGCTATCGCGATACCATTTGAGAACTCTATATGACCCTAATTTGCACGGAAACACACAAAATATTACCTAAAATACCGATCATATCAGTTTTACTATAGAAATATTTCAACTGGAAGTCGGCACTATTGAACAGAACAATACTATTAAATTATTGTTAGTGAAATTTTTATTATTATTATTATTATTAAAAGCAGAAAAAAAGGAGATATTTTTTTAAACGGGGAAGGAAAAATTAAAATTCTTTAAAACTGGAAAATAAATTTTCGAATATGTCTTGCGTTGAAAATATCGTATAAATCAACAGTGTTCCTTCTTTTGCGATCGCACGTTATCGTTAAGTAATGAGAATAAATGTCATTCCGCGAACTCGGCCGTTAATTCCAACCGTTCCGTGACTGAATTTATGATTTCCGCGGGTGCAAAAAAGTGTCAGAGAAGTAGAGATTCTATATTATACGTATGTATATGTATTATGTAGATATATGTATGTATAATAGAACTACAAATTATAGAATGAAATATAGATATTGTTTCTATAAATTATTAAAAAGGATGTTTAATCCTTTTGCTACCAGAAGAATTAATCTATGTTTTAATCAGATTGCTGTAGTGGTTTGGCCGCCGATGTGGTGCTGTTCTCTCACAATACTTCCCAACTAGAAACTAGAAGATTGTGAATCGTGCAGTTTCACCCAGAGTCAGATTTATGAATTGTAATTTTCCGAGAGTACAAAGCGGTAGTTATTTACAACCATGAATTCAGTGGAATTAGTTCCACAACTTTCTGTAAATGTTCTTACGGGACAATTGCACTGGATCACCCATCTACCCCCAGCATCATTAAACAAATTCCAGATACTGAACCGATGATACCTAATAATGGTGTATGTATAAAAAAAACTAGTTTCATGAGGAAGAATAAGAAAAAAAATACGAAACGGATACGGATGATTGTTTTAATCTTGTTAACTCTCTAAAGGACACTGTCGATATTCTATCGGATAAAGAACGGTCCATGCGTGAAATTGTTTAGTCGTAGTGACATTTCCAACCAAGTACCATTGAAGCAAATAAACGGAAAAGACCAGGTGGATGATAGCAGAATTTTCTTTAATCATTTTTGTCTTGAAAGTAGAGTACTATTTGAATAATTCATGAGGACCGGTCGAATCGGGATTAAATTAACTCGATGCAAATCCTCGACGTTTTCGTTTATTTACAACCCTCCAGCTCATTAAACCATTAGCTATAGCAATCGATAGTGTTTATGCTAACTTAATTCGTTGTCATCATCCACCCCCCAAAAAGGAAAATCTGACCATTTCGGATGGTGGAGCGAGAAAAAAAAAGAAAAGATTAAAACAACCACAATTTTATAATTTTACTATAAATCACTAGAAAATTTGAGACGTGTCTGAGACAAAAAGGATTTGTGAAATCTCATAGGAGTGAGTATAAGTTATGACATTTTTGTATGAATTCTGTAGAGACCTTCCACTGTTAAATCATTCAATAGAGTGGAGTAAATGCTGGAAAATATTTTGGTCTATAAAGGAAGAACGATGCGTAATTCTTAGTAGCAATGTCCTGGAGATAATCCACGTTGAAGTTGGCGTCGCGACGTCGCCGTCTGCTGTTACGGTGGCTGAATTTTGCCGCCATTGTCGTCATCATTGACGCCGTCTGCCCATTTCTAGATATTCACAATTTTCTTACAAATTTCCCCTCATATACAATATTAAAGACGTTCAAAATATGAATATGTACACCCTTTCGTTCAAGTTATTGAAATAAATGTTAGATTATCAAAAACCGTAAATGGGAAGAAGTAAGTCCAGTAATGTTCCAGAATGGAATGGAATAAAGACGTAATTCTTTTTATAAAAACTTTTCAAATTTAATAGATTTGTTCTGTTAGATAAGAACAGGGAATTGAAAATGCGCCAGGAAACCACCGATCCTCGTAAAATCTCGTCAACTCTCTTATGTAGGATCCTGAACGATGTGACCATAAAATTGTGGGTAATCGCGGCGCCGCGCCCTCTTCCCTGGTTCGTGTGATCTTGGTCGTCCTCTCGTCATCACTGTCGTTGTCGTTGTAAAACGTTGAGCTATCAACTACACGAAGTTTCCATATAAACGTGTTTATTCCACTTTATATTCAGCAGATGTAAATTGAAAGAATTCAGATTTGAATATGGCAGGAGAACGCCAGTCCTGCAAAGGGACGAGACAAATTCTACCCACCCCGTGATTTTGTTACAAACGTATGGCTGTTTATTGCATGAATTCGAACAGTGTTGCTTTTATATGCCACTCGTTTCCATTAAATATGCAATTATATATCCGGAAACACATCGAAATGAAATTCTCAGTTCCAATTTGAATAAAACCTTATAGTTCTCTATAAAACGTGCCTGAAAACGACTGATACTACAACATTTTATCGTGCCATTTCTTTTACGGAAATACTCGATTAGTTAATACTTATCTTTTATAAAAACAAAAAAAAACTGTAATACAATAAAATAGATAGATTCACAAATGTAATAATTGAAGATAGGAGATGGTCTTAGAAGATAAGGTTCTGTGTAAAATGAGCGAAAACGACCATATTCCCTGCTGATTGATGCTCGCTTTTCTTAGGATCAACTGACGTCAAATCCATCTAGGTGAGGAGTTGGTACACCTGGTCCCCTTGTTGGAGCGTTCGTTAAGATGGATATCCTCACTTAGAGACGGTGACATTTCACTTAGGGCCGGTTTGGTGCCGCCGACCGAGCGAATCTCTCTCGGGAACAAGTTCCTACTTCCATCATTCGTATTGAATGAACGATAGGTTTTGCACTGATCAAATAGATAGATAATTCGCTATTTTCTATAAAATAAAATAAACGAATCGAAATTATCAACATTGATAGGTCAATAAGAAAGTTTTGTTCTAGTTGATCCATTAGAAAATTGAAAAATTTCATGCCTAGATTAGATGAGAAAACTACAAAAGCAATTGTTGTGCTAGACGTTACTGTTACGTTTATATCGTACTCATTATAGTCGTATAATAATTTACTTGTAGCCTGTCTGTCGTAAGCTGTCCTACAGAAATAATAAATTATTAAAAACACGCGCTTTTCGCACAACCGTCAGATATATCAGAAAGTTTGAAAGAAAGACTTTCTCGGTTCTTAACTTGACAGCTGTGTATAATTCTAAAGTTATATCAGACCATCATACATAATCTAGAATGTTTGCCGCAGCAAAGCTGCGTCGTCTTTAGACTGAACTAACTAGAATCGTAGTTTACGTGCTTCGATCGATATGAATGGTTTAAATTTTATATGCGTATAGGTATACATATTACTATGTACTTACTTGCATAGTTGCACATGCAGAAAGTGATTTCCGGTTCAATCAATTTCATATTCATAAGTTGTATATGTTTGATTTATTAATGATAGTTTAGATTCTATTATTTCTTATTGTTCTGGGTTTTGTTAGCTTTAACTAATTACATTGAGAACAATCTACAGATCTCGTTTACTAAACACAAACACTATTGATAGAAGCGATCCATAACGAAACATTTAATCGATTCCGGTCGAATATTGGATGGTTATTTCATTGTTATGCTACTCTAATAACCGGTAATGTTAGTGTTCTACGACCCTAAAGGATTCGGGTAATATTAACTAATGTGCGGCTATTATTGAAATTTCTGCAACGACTAGGTAGTAGTGTGGTTTATAGTCAGGAATTACCCAAGGATTAATACAGATTTACCTGGAACAAGATGGTTCAATTCAATGTGATAATCTAGAATTGAATTATTGCATTTTGATGCAGTTAAATATTATTTATTTATTTTGTTTGGTGAAATTGAAATTATTGAATTTATTCTGGTAGAGAAATTTGTTTTGTGAGCTAAAGGTATAATCGAGAGGGTTGTAGATCTAAGTGCCGTCCAGTTCTCTCAACTACATTTATATTCATTACCCCTTAATGCCGTAACTGTGCGGTTGACCGAGGGGTCGTCTCCGTCGAGACGACAGTCGTCCTATCCAGCTATTCCAATAATCTGGGGGGATAATATCAGGTTCCAGTCTTGGTTTCGACATGAAACAATACATTTTCGTAATTGAATTATTTTATATATCTATGTATATACTTAGTTAAGTAAACATTCCATTCTCTTACCCCTTTCATGCCTAATTTTGATTATAGTGAAATAGATTTTAATTAAGCTTAATACGATGGGACAACATATGTATATATGTATGTAGAAGTGCAGAGTGGAAAATCACGTCTAGCAGTTTACCAGTTAATAAATATGGCCATTCGGACGTGTTACTTCACTAGTGGTGATTACTGCTCAACAGGGGACCAAAAATGGGTTCCGATTTGCCCAATGTGTGCACGCAATGTCCTACAATGTTGTTGGAACATTTGAAAATTTCGCCGTTATTATTTTTTTCCTTCGTCATTTTTCAAGAGCACTAGTAGCAATATTTGTTCAACGTTGAACAATAGCCATTTCAACAGTGAACTAATTACAAAGTTATGACCGTCGGTGGTATGATATATTCTTGTAATTTCCGTGACCGGTGTAATAAAAAAAAGAACCAAGGCAAAACTGTCGTTAGCAATGTAGTAGAAGTTGAGAGAGAGATAGAGAGAGAGTGGTTTTGAGCTTGAATCTTCCCTATTATTTGCAATAATGTCATTCCAGCGCCAATATATAACTAGTGTCTGTTATTGTCCGGGAATGGCGCTGTCCATTACAACTGAAGACGTTGCACAAAAGAAAATGACGAAGAATATAAGTAGTAAATCTAGTTCCCCGGCTGCAGTCTGGCTTTGCTAGAAAGAATTATGCTGCCAGCTTCCCAATTGAATCTTCCGCATGTGTCTGAATAGATCTGGCACAGTGATTATGTCAAAATCTATAGGTGGAAATGTAAACGGCTTTTGTTCATACGATAACGTCATTCTTCATCTCCTTTTACTACCTCTTTTTTTTTCATCTCCATAATTTGAGATGAAATAAAAATTTAATTCCGCTGACGTTGAATAAAGTGACGGGCGGCGTACTTAATCGACACCAATTTAGAGAGAACATCTTTTCCACTGGGGTATAAGTATTTCCTTCAGTAAAACTTTCGCCCAAAAGACGACGCATAATTGGTGGACGCATCAGGAGACAATTAACCTTTAACAAACTTGACAATATTTCTACAAAATTGTCTCATTCTACATCATAAATATTTAGTTGTGAATGGACAATTAAGTCTTATGTTAGAAATGTACCGTTTCTCTAGAGAATTTCTACCTCCTTAGAGAAGTCTTTAGTACTCAAACCGCATCCTTCCCTTGCTACATTCACTCCCATAACCCATCTGTTAATTACATAGCGGGGTTCGGCTATTCTACCCGTCCCCAAACCTATCCTCTATTCACCATCCACTACCATACCAACAAGTCAGCTAGATTATATCACAAGTTTTAATTCTAATCTCAGATCGAATGGGATTACGGCTGTAACTAATTTAACGCTATTCGTATTTCAGAGTAAGTTATTCTAGCCAACTATTGTAATTAACTTGGTTTAATATACGTATGGCCATAGCTGAGTTACTGACTAGTTTGAAGGGTAGTAGGGCTTCTACATTTCTAGTTGTTTGTAACAAGTTCTATATTTTTATTGAAATAAACCTCCATTTTAAATCTATTATAAATATTTGCCAGTTAAAAATGGTGGATGCGCCGGGCAAGCTATAAGATAAGTTAATGTAAATGCGGGAATCTTGTAAGATATTAGGGGTAAACTATCACAAACAGTGACTCAGTTGATAAGCGAACGATTGACAAACAGTGATTGTGACAAGCGGGGGTTATATTGGATTTATCGGTGGTCGAGCCAGCCATAGGGGACAGATTATTTGGATGGATTGATGCAACTGGAATTATTTATGTTCCCACCCTATAACCATTTGTTTATGTTATTTATGTTAGCAATGTCCCTTTACCTCCCGTAAAATCTCATCACAACTCCATCTTGTTCATATAGAAAATTTTCATTTTTCAATTTAACATCAATGATTCAGCATCTGGTGTTAATATTCAACAATAAACGACTGAAATAGTGTTGTATTTACTTATTTATGAGATCTGGTATGACATTTGTGCCCATTATTTCCAAATGTCGACCTAAACTTGACTAATTTCCACTACGACACATCGACTAAAAATTACGATCCATTCAGCGATGTTGTCAGTACGGTTACCTAGAGTTGGAAACGTCCAAGTTTTCCAATTTCATCTGTGGAAATCGGAAACGTATAGTTTACGACTGATCGAGTGTCAGTATTCCAACGTTTTTCGTTATCAATGCAGAGATTTTCGAATTTATCGTACTATTGGAGATTGAAAATTTAAAATAAAAAAAAAACCTGTAAAATAGTGGTAGTTTTTAATGAAATCTGACTGAAAAATCGATTTACCTCCTCCATTTTCACTACATTTTTCACCTCGTACTCACAATAGCCAATAGTCATTCTTTGATTTTGAATATAAGAAAAGTAAAAGAAACGGGGGGGTAGCTTTACAAATTGCTTTCCTTTTTATAATAAAGATAAATGGCATTTGCACTGTAAATTTCTACTTCATTTTTTCCGTGTAGGCTCAATCAATCACCGTTTACTCTGGGGACGGCTTGCACGTGTCAAGGCTAATCACTTAACAGTTTAGCTTACGTTGCGGAGGGCTCTTGTTCGTATTACCACAAGAGGATGAGAACGATATTTGATTCATCCGTCTTTACGTCTTTTCTTCCATTGATCTTTCAAAATTATTGTAAAGTGATCGTGGCAGAAAAAAAAACATTTTCTCGTCTTTTCTCTTTCGTATTATTTGAAAGGGGAATTGCAGATATTATGTAGCATAAACTCTGTGTAGAGTTTAATTTTGTTTTGTAGATGAATTCCTGGTGTAGTAATATGATCGTGACCCATCTTCTCGTTAAATATTTAGATGAAAACGCACATTTGCTTGGATAATGATGATGGCCGTATGCATAGCCACGTCCGGTTTTCATCGGGGTAAATCCAATATGTTGGCAGCATGCAATAAACACTGGAATGTACTAAAGGGCACTTAGGTGTTCCGTCGTCGTGTCATCCCTGTAATAAAATATATGTCCTTTCACAAGCCGTTGTCCCTTTGTATTTCAATATTTATTAAAATCCCCGATCCGGACACCTTTTTTGTTGAAAAATTGCTACATTTTCTCAACCAAAAAACGAAAAAAAACCCCTAAAAATGTCAGTCTGTATATAGCAGATAAGCTGATATCATATTAAATGAAGCCTGTACAAACAAACGATAGTATTAGATGAATTTATGCATCGCTTGTAGCAACATAGACCTTAATCGATCATTGTTAATGCTTCGACACAGTATTCAACAAAATTTATTTTTTATAAATACATATTTACCTCGGAAATTTGTCGATGAAGGTGCGGATGTTTATCAAAACATTACGACTGGCATAATGGCACGAAATGGAACATAACGAAGGTTTCCCGTGGGATATAAATAATAAATTTATCTTGCTATTCTGTGTTGGCTGTCAGAAAAGGTATGTTTTACAAACTTCACTTTTTGCATCTATTCCGACAAACAAATCCATAAGGGAATGTTACTAGAAATGATATCTGTCTTTGAGTTTGAATAGTAAATTGGTAGGGTAGCGTTTTTAACTATTAACATATTATTATCCTTTACGAAAATTCTATTGGTTGTTATATAATAAACTATATTCCCTTTGCTGAAGGTCTTTTTTATAACTACGTCAATTTAATCGCACTTGTTAACTGTAGAGTATCACATGTCTTCGTACGATTTACGGATATTATTCTATCGATTTCACGTAAAATTTACATTTTACACGATAAATCTTTAATACGTTACATTAAATGTTTCTTTATTTTTTTGCTTACTATTATTTTATCGTATTTTGAAGCCAATTTGGTCAACTCAATTTGTGTCAAATCCATTTCAACAATAAACTTACATGTTTTAACGATATCGAAATAATAATGATGGCTGGCTTTTACGACGAAAAATAGGACAACTGTCATTGGTGCATCGCGTATAAAATCTTGGTTTGGTTGGAATTTGGTACTGGAATTCCTCCTGCTCCGGTGAAAAACAGTCGCGCTGTGCCAGACTCTAGGGAGCTTTTATACTGAGGATTAGGACCATTCTCCCTTTATTTCCCTTCCACACACACACACATCTTTCTGTTGCTATATCAACAATATTTTGTGCTACGTAATATTGTACTTGTTTTGTTCTAACTAATAATAGAATGGTTGTGGTGGTTTTGAATTGTGTTGTATATGAAATTTTCGTAAATGAGAGAATACCGTATATATTAAGAGGGAAGAAAAGAAAGAAAGAAAGTAAAAGTTGGTTGGTTGTGTTGTGTATATCATGCACTTTTGTGGTTGGCAAGTTTCTTACTTTTGCTGTCTTCTCAAATATAACAAAAGATTGTAAGAGTTTGAGAATGAATGTTCGTGAATTATAGACTTGTTGAAGAAAAATAGAAGAGTTGTGTAATAAATGAATCCAGTCTTGTTAGTTCTGCATTGCTGTTATCTTGAATTGATTGTGGATTGTTTACAAACAGAATTTAATAATTTATTTATAATTAATTAATTAATCAATTAATTCATACAGATTGATCATTAAAATGAAATTTATGATACTTTTGATATGTAATTTATTTTTATGATACCCATATATTACTGGTGAATTTGAAGAATTTTACGTTCAATTACAAGTCGACTGCGACACCGATTAGAAATTACGACCACGATACGGTCCTAATGATTCACGATTCATGTCTGTGAAAGACGTAAACGTTTTTCCTCATTACATCTCAAAAGTTATCAGATTACAAGTTGTGCACAGGGGAAAAATGGTTATGTTGAAATTATTCGACATATTTGAAGGAGAAAAAAAAATTTACAGAAAAGAATATATTGACATCATCAAAACTCGGCGGGTAGTCGACCAGCTTTAACGTCAATCACATACTCTATATGTGTATAGTATGTGTCAGAACACATTTGATGTGATAGCAGGAAAGTGGCCCTCAAGCCACCAACCTAATGATAATGCCTGTTGTTGTTGTTGTTTTATTGTGCCAACATGTGTCGTTTTCGGTTGTTGGACTGGCTGTTTTTCCTAAAGAAAAATTACCTCGTTGTTGTTTTTTTTTTCTGTCTCTTAACATTATTCGAGATTTTTCTAAAAAATTTCTTTTTATAATCATTTGTGTGTTAGAATTAAAATGATAAATAATGGAATTAGTTTCAAGGAGAGTGCTAAGATAAACGTGGTATTAAAGTTACTTCCGCTTTACTATGTTGCGGTTTTTGGGCAAATGGAGCTTAGTACGTTATGTCCAGTTCAATGACATTATAGGATTATTTCGTCCTACTACCGCATTAACTGTCCAAATCTCTGTGAAAATTTAATCCCCCCCAACATGTAGCCTATATAAAGTGGGTGTTTTATTCTATAACATTCTTTTCAATTACCCTGATTACTTTAAAGAACCCTACTAAAAGGAAACACGAAAACTCGACAAATATTCGATAGATATTCGATGTAGTGTAAATTTGTACACAACAACAAATCGAATTTAAAAGCTAAGCTACACTTGACAACCAAGTGAATTGAGGAGAAATGCCGAAATTTGAATTCATTGAATTCGTTTAGACGAACAACACAAAAAAAAAACACAAGACAAGAAAAGAAAAAGAACGGGCAATATTGGAATGTTTTCCTGTGCTGGTTTTCCAGTTAATGATAGGAGAATGTTGATGGAAAAAAAACAAGATGGTATCAGACAAGTTTTTCCTTTGTTTTCCACAAGCATTGTAGACATAAAACTGAGCGTGTGCACATGTAAATGTAAAAAATAAATTATTCGACATGATTTATGTGATGTAATTAATATCACAGTGGTCGAAGATCCGTCACAACGATAACACACAAATGTGCGTGAGATAAGTCTATTGTAAATTTAAATTTATAATACAATATATCAACACATCTCAAACTATCTTAAAAATATGTATGATTTGGGCAAAGAAAATTCTCGATATTTGGATTATACAGGGGTGGAAAAACTTAGTCTTTGATGAAAATCAGAAGAAAATTGTACAGGATTGCAATGGGAAAGGAGGGACATTTGGAATTTGCGAACCGTGAAATAAGCTGATCGAAATAAGCCAAACAGAAACATGATGTTTCCGATATAAAAACGGAAAAAGGAAAGCAAGAATAAATTTATTAAAAACCATGTATTATATCAAAATAAAATCCAGAATCATTGGTTAAATTGATATTTTATCAAATTAGTTTTGTTTTTATTGTTATTATTAATTGATAGGCTCAACATTTAACCATACACCACCATCGACAGTTGTAACGAAAGTGTCCTTTAGCAATTGTAAAGGCATTCGGGTTCTAGTATTTAATGTAATTTTATAATTTTGTATCAAAGTTGTTAATCCAACTTTCACCTGCATCATACCGAAACGTAAACCTGTATAGTAGAAAGAAAAATTATACTTCTGCTTTTTACGAATTGATTAAATTGAATTTGAAAGAAGTTACCTAAACAAATTCTAGGACCTTCACCGAATGGTATCCAAGTGAATGGTGGTCGTTTGTTTTTATTTTCATCAGAGAAACGTTCAGGAATAAATTTGTCAGGATTTGGAAAATATTCAGGATCATTGTGTAAACCTAAAGTTGAAATTACAACATCTGTTCCTTTTTCAATGACAATTGATGTACCCGGAATCGTATAAGTTTTCGTACATTTACGATTTAATACAGGTATTGGTGGATGTTTTCGTAAAGTTTCTACAAATTAGATATTATTAATTGAATTGAATTTGTAGATCCTGTATCAACAAATTTACCGTAAATAACTTGTTCCATAAAAGTCATCTCCATTATACTGTCATATGTGAGTTGATTGTTGTGTTTTTCAAAAATATTATGAATTTCTTGTCGTAATCTCTCTTGAATATCAGGATTTGTAGCTAACTCAAACAATGCAAACGTCATTGTTGTGGCAGACGTTTCAAAACCTGCTAAGAAAAATACAAAAGCTTGAGCTGCTAGTTCGTTCATTGTTAAAGATCCCCTAGTTCGACCATTGTTTGTTATATTTTTATCATCACTAACTGTTCCATAATTCTTAAGTTGTACCAATAAATGCATAAAATCTTTACGATATATTTGATTTTTTTCACGATATTCAACTGTATCTTGTATAGCTTTTAAGAAAAATTTTTCTACATCTTGTTTTGTTAATTTAAATTTGACTAAATATAAAATCCAATGTGGAATTGCAAATACTAATGAGAATTTGATTCGTTCCCATGTTGTATTCTCAAAAATACGTTTACCAGCTTGTCGAAAAGCAGTATTTGGATCTTTTAAACTATTACACTCTAAACCAAATGCACACGAACCAATAACATCAGTTGTAAATCTAGCTAAAATATCTTTAATATCAACTGGTTTTCGATTATTAACAGCATCATTCATAATGTTTTTTAAGCCTTCAGAACAATCAGCTGATGTTTGAAACATCATTTTCATTTTACCAGATGTAAAAGTTGGTGTCAATTTCATTCGCATATTTCTCCACTTTGTATCTTCCAAACTAAATACATGACCTGTTAATGGGTCATTTTTTTCATTAATATAAGTACCATGATTAACAAAATGTTGAAAATCTTTCTGTATTATATTTTTAATAATTTCTGGATCTGTTGGTACATAAAATGGTTTTATACCAATATAAACTCCACCATGTTTAAGATTTTTCGATTTAAATATTTTGTAAAAATCACGAAACTGTTCACCGAAACTTATTTTACCAAAAAGTAAATCTTTCACATTACCATATGGAATTATTGGTTTTAGACTATTTAAACCTAATCGTTCCCAATATCTAAATTTCCATTTAATATAAACAATTGCCACTACAATTATTGTTATAATAACAGTCACTAGGCCATATTTTATATTTGCAGTTAGAGAACTCATCTTGACCGTTATTGAACTTGAACTAATGATGCATTATTTTAATGAGATATTTATATCATCCAGTAAATGACAGTCATGCTGCAATAGATAAACACGTTTTTAATAATTATTATGAATTCTAAATAAATATATAGTTTCCCCCGTCAGCCGTTTTAATGAAACTTAGTTACGTCTTAGGTCTTTCTGTCTTTCTGCATAATATATATTGGATTGATTCATACATAAATTGGTATACAGATTCACCACCATAACGTAAACTTTGAACTTTGAATTTTCGATAAAATGTCAAAAATCCTTCACCAAAAGTCCGATGGTCGAGTAAAATATCACGACCATTACCCAAACTTATTGGTGCTGGAAGAGGTTTGAAACCAACACGGTCCCAGTAGGATAGTTTCTATTTTAGATAGGCTAAGAGAATGATGATAGTAGCAACTGATAAACTGATTATGTATATCGAAAGTTGTATTGTCTGTAAACAGATTCACGTTCTTATTTTATAAGAACTGAAAGAATGAAATTTTAAGGATTATTTTCCATTTAGAAGATAATAATCTGCCAAACGTGATTCGAGTGCTTAACAATAATAATAATAGATAGAATTGATTAGATATCATTTATTTAAATATTTTTAGTTTAATTATATTAACACAGCTAATTTTCACTGATAAGACTAGTGGAACATTTTTGATT
>JAZBHA010000348.1:63603-77772 GCA_037464855.1 Iselma pallidipennis | reverse complement strand
TAGTTAGAAACGAAAGTTAACAATAGATAATGTAAAATCAAGAAAATAGAAAAAATTTTATTTTTAATATACACGTATATATTTATTTAGGTATAAATGTTTCTATAATTTTAGTATAAACAGAAAATTTTTATAATGAATAGAACTGAGTCGCTGCTGATGACTGTAATTCAATTTGTCCCATTTTGAATTGTAATCTTTGCAACCATTTCAATAAAACTGGATTATATAAATTGATTTTTGCTTTATCTGGTACATTTTCTGAATGTATTGTCGGTGGAAAATTACGACAGTTCTGTAGACGTACTTGCAAATGTCCAGGAAGCTAGAAAGCCGAATATATGTATTTATATAACCATCAACAATAATTATTATCTCAAATGCATACTTGAATTTGATTAGAACAAAGTACTGGAGTCCACAATGGTAATAGTTTTGCGACAAATGTGGAATGACACTCTAATAAAGCCTCTAACATACTTAAAAAGTGAAGACTCACAATTTCGCTCAGCTAAAATTTTCATATTAGAAATTTTTGGTTCGGATTATTTCCATAAAATATTATTAGTTACCATTCTTGATTGTTGTATTAAATGGAGGATACATGGTGTTACTTTTCCCCAAAATTCAAATAATATATTCATAGTTACATTATAAGCTTCTGTTATCGGCATATGTGTATTTAAACTTTGTTCTAAATAAACTGTCCATAATTGACATAAAACGAATGTATGAAATAAGGAAGACATATGGAGGACGGATGTTTTTGGTTGTTCAGCAAATCCGGCCATTATTGTTTGTATATGATCAGCTACTTGACATGAAGCTTCCTGTGGTATTGGTTGACTAAAATTTTGCGTTTGATGTATTCCATGTAATGCTGTGTAAGTTAGTGATCCCAAAAGTAGCCACGATAATAGGCGTACATGACCGATACATTCGATAAACTCTCTTGGTCTAGAAAAAAAAAGAAAAAAGAAAAAATGTTAAACTATATTAAACTTCTGTTAACGTTAACGTAAAATACGTCGTTTTATTTTAACACGACGTTAACGTTAACGTTTGCACCGCAGAAACTCGGATAAATTAATTTACGTCTGCTGTATTGCTGAAGTGTTGTACAACCAGGGAAAATACCGAGTAACGGCCCTATTATCACGTCCATTTCCTTTAGTTATTTCCAATGCTAAATATTGGGCTACACTACATTTTATTAAACCACCTAATGTATCCTCATTTAATCCAACATTTATTCCTTTACAATAACTTTTCATTTTTGATATTGTATGAAAATCGGTTAAAAATTCTGAAATATCACCCAAATGTAATTTCATACATTCCGATATGCCTGTTATTACACCAGGACCATATTCTAATGGTAATGATGGACAATCTTTTATTACAACATTATTAGGAATCGAACCACCAACATCCTAAAAATAGATAATTATTATTAATAAATTAAAAATACAACAGAAATTTAGCAAAATTACTTGTAAAACTAAATTTATTAACATTAAAAGATTCGAATCTGGTATTGTCGTTTTAAACTTTAATGCTTGAATTAATTCGAAAACAACCATTCGGCTCAAAATCAGTTTGTCCCTTTCCTGCAAAATTGAATATGTTTTAAAGGATGATTAGGTATTTCTTGAAAAAATATTTACTTTTGTAAATGCCCTATTACATAAGTAGCACATTTCCACCAAACAACTGTATTTTAAAATACTGGTTTGAATAGCAAAACTAAGTACCTTTGAAAACGGTTCCAATATACCCTAAAATATTTCAAAATTATTGCTGATAATTATTGCTAAATAACGCAAAAAATCAACCTTAAATTGTGTTATCAATGGTATTTTGAAAACTGAAATCATAATCTTTAATAATGGTGTAATATCATCAAATGTATTCAAAATAAATTGCATTCTTCTATATAAAGTTTCCAATTGTTGTAGAACAGTACCCCATAATGGAATATTTGATCCTAAGGCAGCTTCTAATGGTAAACAATTCAAATAACAGGCAATATTTTGAAGAATTGTAGGTAAACTTTCAATTGGTAATGTCTTTTTTGAATTCAACGTCTATAAAGATTCAATAAATCAGAAAAAATTAAATTTATAAAATAGGAAAGTCAAACCTCGAGTAATAGTTGTAAGGGCGCTACAGGATTTAATTCGTTAAAATCGATTAGAGCCTGAATAACACTTTTAAAAAATTGCACTCTAACATTTTCTAAAAATTGTAATATTTTTGATTGATATAACTTACAAAAGAAAAAATACCATTCTTACCGGTTGCACTTGTTTGAAACATTTGTGTGAAAATACCATTTGGGGCTAATTGATGAAGGACGCATCTTAAAAATTGATGGGCTACACTGACTGCACCGCCTGGTAAATGGATATTACTTTCACTCTGCCATGGATACAATGGATTCGTTGCTACTCTAAAATGTGTTTTAGTTAATCTACAATATTGGTAGTTTTTATTAAAAAAAAAACAAATTTAATTACTTTGCAACAGTGCTTAAAATGTCTGGTAATAAGGGGGCAGCTAATGCTGGTTCTCTGTGAATGAATGTGCCTAATGTAACAATACACAAACCAATTTCTTCATCACTATATTCCTCTTTAACCATTCCACATTCAGAACAACGTTCATTCACACATTCATCCCCAATACGAAAGGAACTTTGTTTCATATCGCTACCCTCTAATTTCGGTGATAATTGTGGACTAAACCAAGCACCAGGTCGACGTGGATCATGAGCTGTACCGATTGTGAAAGGACCAGCTTTACGTATACGTTGACGGTGAGTCAATATTGTATCTCCTGAAAAAAATTATTAGAAATTTTCTTTTTTACCAAAAAAAAAATTACACAAACAATACTTTGATTATCCGTTTTTGTTGTTTTATAAAAATTACCATTATCTTCTAGATCCGCTGGATTAGGGGGACTTTCTAAAGCTACTTGTTTGATTAAACGTCGTGGACTATGCGTTTGTACCGGCTCTTCTTTGCTAGATGAATGTTGTGATTTTTCAATTTTTTTGTTATCACTTTTATTTAATTGGGCATTTATTCCTAAAGCTTGTCGAACTTTATCCACCAATTGTGATATATCTTTAGTATGTTGACCTATTGGTAGTAATCTTTCTTGACTAGGAATTTCTAGTTGAGATTCTAATGGTGGTGAGAATACATTGTCTTTAAGGGATTCTGATGGACGTATTGCACCTATTGGTAATAATCTTTCAATAGAAGGTGCTGGCAATAATCCGTGATTATTCTTATAACAATCATCACAATCGGAAACTGGTGTACAAACTGGAGTAATACTAGGTTCTATAATTTTTTTATGTTTTCCAAGTGGTGTGGGCTTAGTTTGTTGTTGTGCTTCAATAGAGTTGGTTACTTGTCGATGAAATTCATTAATATTTTTCACATACTGTGTACCGTTTATTGAATTTATTGATGATGTTGAATTTAATCTAGTGCAATTTTTTGAAAAATCACATGGTGTTTTAGTTGAACCTTCTTGTTTTTGTTTATTAATTGTTTCATCTTCACTGCCTATTATCCATGTTGGTCGTTTATTTGTCGATTTACCAATATGTTCTTTTGTTGATTTCATTCCTGTTGTGATTATAGTTTCTTGAGATTTATTATAATTACAAGACTTTTGTTGTGAATGACAACAAGTTTCTTCCATACCTTCATCAAATGAATCTTGAATACTTCCTTGCAATGTACTATCCGATATGTCGCTTTCTGGTATAGCTATTAATTCAGATTCAGTATCATCTGCGTCTATACTAAAATCGGTGAACTTTTTCAAATTTTTCTCCCACATTTTTTCAGGTTGTATACATTGTATTGCTTCTTCCCAATGTGTCTCCATACTAGTTGTTGATGATGGTTTAGTATAAACCACTTGTGCTTTACCACCTTTTGAACTAATCGATACTTGAATTGATTGTCCATCCGATGAAAACATTGGTGATAATGGTGGTGTTGTTCTTTCTGGATGTTCGTTTTCTGTTCCCAATGATGGTTGGCTTACGTCTTTAAATTAATTTTATTTTTAATCTCTTTATTGAAAAGAAAGTTCAGTAGATTACCTCTAGATCTTGAAGGGGGTGCTTCCATGATTATTGTGGCTGGTATCCTCCTACAGTGATGGTGTTGAGCATCTAAAGTATTTAAAACTATTCGTATTAATGATGTTAATTGCATACAATGAGGTTGTTGATTGTATTGATACTGTAATGAATACAACCAAATTACAAAATATTAATCAAATTGTACAAGAAATGTATACTTTATAAAGTAGAACGACTAAAGCCATCAACCAGTTTCTCCTAAAATGGGGTTCTAGTGTCCATAGACTGTATGTAGGTTGTTGAAAATCCAATGTGTTAGAAAAATAATAAGGCGATGGTGCATATTGTAATAAAATTAAACAAGTAGGTAACAAAAGTCGTCCCATTAAATTATTTTGATCAAGTAATTGTGGTAAATTTGATAGAAATACGCTAAAAGCAGGTGACGAACGTAATCTCTGTGGTGGTAAATACAATCCTCTATCGTTCTGACTATAACCAAGTAATAAATATAAATGTCTCAAAATGATTCCTTGTACTTTAGCTAAATTTTTCTCTTCAGCTGGATAGGCTTGATCTGATCGTGATAAAAATTGTAATAATAGAAATACTAATAAATGCATTGTTTCTTTATCAGCCTCTTCTAAATCGATAACACGTTGAAGGAAATTTAGAATATTTTGATCATCTGACAAATTTAATGAATGCATGTGACCATCTGCAATAATAACAAAAAAAGCAAATTTCAAACAATTGTTACTTAAATAACAGAAAAAAGACAAGCCATGCTTAAATAGTCTAACCAACTGATTGTTGTTTGAATTTAAATATTATTATTTAACTTACATACATTCATGCGGCCACTACACACTACATCTAGGTTCTACCTGGAATGCTGTTACTAGTGCCTAAAAACTGACCGAGTCCAAAACGTGAACTTTTCCTTTTTAATATTGGAGCTGAATATTGCCGACTGTAAATCTTTTCCTTTGTTTCTGTAATTACTGAAGTCCGAAAAATTTAGATTTATTAAAAATTATTAACAGGGCCGGCTCTAGGTATATTGGCACCCTTATGCAGACATCTTCGTATCGCCCCTTAGGGTGATCACACGTTGAAGCATGGTCGAGACCATTACTCCAAGCAGACATCAGTCGTTCTCATTTTAGAGTACAGTTTTAGGTGGACAGTGGACAGAAAATTCTGTCTGTAGTAAGTCCAGCATTTTCAGGTGTCTAAGTCGGTTCCCTGCTTGAATTTCTCAGTCTGTGAAAGCCTCAAGGAGGCCCGCAAGTCATCTTCCCATACCTGTAGAGGGAGCAAGCTCAGTATGACCTCTACAGTGCTGCTGCAGCAGCAGTACATGTAGCTCCTGTTATTCCGAGACACGCTAGCATTTGCAATTTCTGCACTTTCTTCTGTTTTCGTCCACGTTACAAGAAATGCATAGCTAACGACAGGTCTTACTACCGTTGTATATAACCAATAGGTTATTTTTGGTTTTAGACCGCAGGTCTTTCCAATGAGTTCATGACATGTCTAGAGAGCTGTCGTGGCTTTTGAGAGAGTCTTCCCGATGTGAGTATTCCAAGTATTCTATTGTTTGTCCATTTATTTGAGGTGCTCTTGAACTTAGCTTCCCACGTCTTGTAAATGGAACTATGATGGTTTTGCTCGGGTTGGCATTAAGTTCTTGTTCCACACACCAGTTTTCAATTATATTCAAGACAAGATAAGATAATACCAACATGCTTCCATGTGATAAGAACAATTAGGTCATCAGCGTAACCTTGAACGTTAAATTCCTGGTTTGATAGACTCTCTAGAAGGTCGTCCACAACGACAGACTACAGTAGGAGTTATTGTACCCCACTTTGAGGGCACCCCCTCAACGCAGTTATTGATGCTTCCGACTTCTAATGTATTATATATAGAGATCGATTTTGTCGCCCCTGACTTCAAGCGTCATTACGCATTTGCTTATTAGGCTGAGTACTTCGAGCCAGCCCTGTAAATTATCAATGCTTATTACCTTTATTCTCATGACGTGGAATAATTGAAGCTGGAGCGGACATGGTTCGTTTATAGGGCCATTTAGTACCAAAACTAGCACTTAAGGTCTTCATGGAACTTGTTGCACTTCCATCAGACTGTGATAAAGCTTCATGAGCGCGATGTAATTTTTTCAGAAATACTTCACTATTCAAATCAGTGTTGCGGAGATCTAAAATATATGTAAATGATTGTTTTTTTTTTATTATTGGTATTTGGATATATTTTATAGAACCTCGAAGATAGGATATATCGCCAGTTTTTTCGAGATTAATTTGAGCTTCCAAAAATAAGGTGTCAAAACGATTTAAAAAGAATTCCCAAGTTAAAATTTTCCTTTCACTTAAAGAATTATGCAGCTGATAAAGTGATTGTAGAACCATAGGACGGTCCACAATTACCGTATCGAACTGAGTTTCCAAACACATAATTAAAGACTACAAATGTTCAAAATTTAATATAAAAAAATAGATTGTAACCAATGTTTTTAATACTTTAACAGCAGAATCATGAATTGTGCCAAGATATAAGGTAGCTCTCTGTGCCACGTAAATATTAGTATCGTCTATACTTGAAATTAAATAACAAAAAGCGTTCGCTAAAGCTGCTTGTAGTTGTGGAAGATTTCTTAAGGGACTTGAGTCCATAAATCTAGCCATAACAGTAACTCTTTCAACTGCCGTATATCTAACACACCAGTCATTACTATGAAATGCCTCCTGGATAACTCGCCAAAATACATCAGAACCGGCTGGCAAAGTAATACAGTGAAGTAATAGTGGCACAACTTCTTGGCAAATGTGTGAATGTTCAGAGTTACACAATTCCCACAAGCTGCAAAACGTTATTGTTAAATCATAATACTAATAATAATAATAATAATAATAATAATAATAATAATAATGATAATAATAATAATAATAAGTTAAAAAGTTATATTACTTCTTAATTAGAAGATTTTCTTGGCACCAAATAAAAAAGCCCCTATGTTCTTTAGAAGCTTTTGTACAAGCATCACCATGTAAAATTAGTACATTTAAACACTGCAACATGTAATATAATATATCTGGTTTGTCAACTTTAGGGAGTTCTTGAAGTAGTTGATGAATATATTGAAGTGGTTTTGGTAAATCATCGACACAAAATTTGAATTTTCCAACTGACGTTTGCCAAAAATTTTCCATATCATCACCAGATTCCGGTTCGACAGGTTCATCATTTTCACCAATAACTTGAGGTTTTGCTACTTGTACAGTTGCTGAACCAACATCAGATTCGGATAATGTTATAGCTCTAGCAACAGCTGAAACTACTTTTTCTGCTGGTATAATTGCAGCCAAATCAAGTTGTTCAGATACTGTTTCAACAGTTGCAGTCATTATCTGGAACCAAACAAGCATTATTGCAAAATATGCTATACATTTGATATAAAAATAGGTATAGTATATGAAAATTTTGACATGCTACTACGGTATTTCAAATCTCAAACGAAAATTTTAATTTTTTTTCCGTTTGAGAATTAACACTACGTTTCGTACAGAACACACGTGTGGCATATGAACTAGAACTCCTCCTACAGAATGAACTTCTGGAATTGGCATGTTGAGAACAACATCGGATTTGGATTCTTTCTTGTCGCTTTCCGGTGGTGATTTTCTACTATGATCGTCCCAATTCTCCTCAAGAGGCGGCTAACAAAATATACAAAATAATTAAATCAAATTTTTAATTAAATTAAATTAAATTGAATTACATCGGGAGGATGTGCTGGATAGATTGGTGATAGATATTTGATTAGTTGCAAAGATAATTGGTGCCACATTATACTAGATTCACAATAACTACATTCTGATTTCGTTGAACAGCTATGATTTCCAATCCAAGCTGCTGTTATCATACATTTCAATAACCAACAAACATCCTTTGATAATGAAGAATTTAAGCCAGTATGTTTATCAATATCTTGTAATTCCATTTGTTTTAATAAAATATCCAACATTATTATACAACAAGATAGATTATGTTCAGAATCTGTTTGAAATTCAGTATGTTGTGAATAACGATTTTCGTCGTCTGAAAATGAAGTTTTTCCGGAATCACAGTCTTCTACTACTGGTGCTAAAATAAAAATCAAAAATATTATTAGTATTTTTTATATTTCTTTTACAATTTATTTACAAATTGAGTTACGTCTTGGTCCCTCATTTATATCTGAATCATGATATTTTATTGATTTTTCAGCCGATTCATCAACACCACCTTTCATATAGGAAACACCACCTTCAAATATTTCAAAAAGTAAATGAAGAGGAATGATAATTTCTAGCATCGTTAACGTCTACAAACAAAAGTACACGCTTGTTATTTGTTTTTGCATAGATTTTGCTGAAACAAATACATACTTGTAACCAATGTAGGGCTTGCTCCTGAACTTTTGCACTAGTCTTTTGAAATCGTATAGCAACAAATTGGTACATTTTTTTAGCATCAAAACCTAAAGGACTCATTTCAGTATCTAAGATTTTACTTAAAATAATTCGAAGTTCTGATAACTCCTTTTCAGCTACATCATTTACAATGGCTTCCATCCAGTGTGGCATAACGTAATCCCAAATTTCTTGCGTAATTACTTCATAAGGTACTAAACAAAATAAACGATTTAAACCATCTTTTAGATGTGATGTTCGAGATGCTAAAGTATCCCTATTATATGAAAGAAAACATTCATGTATATGTGTGTTTGTTTCAATAATTTTTATTGGTTGAAATTACCAATGACCTCCAATTCGGGCGTACTCAGGTGGATGGGGTAGAAGGCATGAAATAAATAACTTATAATGTGTTTTGCTGATATCTCTCAGCCAACCACATACATTTTCAGTCTTTAATTTCTCCAAGGTACTTTCTTCTTGACCATCATATGAATATGCTGTCATATGAAACCAATGAAATAACATTGCTAATAATCGCCCTAATACTTCAATTGGTGTATTGTCTGTTGGTGTACATCGTCCTACTAATAACCAAACACCATATCTGCCTAAAAGCTGACGTTCTTCGATTGTTATGTTGTCAATTGCTGGTACTTGACTCCTATTTTCTGTATTATCTTTATTTGTATCAATTGTTGGAATTTTTGCTTCTTTCAATAAACTAAAATTAAATTTAACAATTCGATATTAGTCGTTTTTGGGCTTTCAAATCAAAAATAAATGAATACCTAACGATAGCTTCAACCATATAGGTTTGCATTTCGGGATCCATACTCCAAGTTGGTGGTAGACTTTTATGTACAATGTGATCACCACCTCTTCTATTATTGTGACGATTATTGTGACATTGTTCACAGTAACGTATTGGATGATTCCCATTATAACTAGCACATTCCGTTGAAAAACAGATCGATATTGCTGATTTATCCGTTGACCTACAATTCTACATTAAAATTATTAGAATTTAAATGAAGAAAAATTTTCGAGTTTTTGCAATTCGTACGTTAACGTTTAAACGTTAAATACCTACTATAAGTGAAAGAAAAGTGAATGTACATAACACTAAACAAGTTATTTACAACAACTCATTCTTTCGCTAACATGCGAAGTGCATAAACTTTTTTTATTCTATTTCGTTACTTTGTTTTCGCAGACCATAGAAACTTGTTGCATTGGATGTAATATGTCGAAGAACATTTGATTTGGATGTTCACGATGTATTTCATTGGCACATTCTATACATAGATACAATGGTGGAGGTGTATCACTAGCAAATGTTATCGATATACAATGATCATAACAAACTTTAGCGGCTTCAGCGTTTCCAGAATTTGGGCACAAATCACGTTGACAAACAAACGGTTGTGGATCTAATTGTATAAAAATTCATGTTTGCAAAAGAATTGTTTGAAGAAAAACAATTTATATAATTACCGGCAAATTTACAGATTAAATTTTTACGATCAAATAAATTAGCATTAAATGTTGGCCAATAATAAAATAATAGTTTAGCTGCTGATGATCTAGCTGTTGATGTACCATAAGCAATACAACTTAAAATATCTTTTAATATATTTCGTTTTAATGTCATTAAACATTCTAATAGTTGACAATGATGAGCTGGATTTGTTGAATATTGAAATACCATCATTATTATTGCTGCTACTGATTGACAAATATCTTGATCTCGATCATTGTGACGCGCTACAATTTGTTTTTGTTTGTTTGTTTGTTTTTTTTTTATAAAATTGTATTTTGTAAAATTCAAAATTACCAATACGTACTTATTGTAAATGGTAGAATATAGAAGCAAAGAGTATTAATAATATCTTGATGTAGACTATTTGGTAGAACTGCTATTGATGATGCTGTTAGATATGATAGGTTGTCGATTAGGTCATGTTCTAAGAAAGGAAGAAGGCATCCAAGACATTGTAAAGTAGCCTGGCCGAAAGCTGAAAATTTTGAAATTTAAAATAATAATAATAATAATTAATGAATTAATGTTAAAAAAATTGATTTTACAATGTAATCCGTATTGTATAAGTGGAGCAACTTCTATTAGTGGTATTAGTGAGTTATATAATCCTTTGTAATCTAAATTCGGAAATAGTCCCATACGTACGGAATCCATTTCTGGATTTTTGAGTAGTTCAAATGGTGAATTAGGTACATCTTTAAGAACAGCTAAAATATTAAAATAATTCAACTATAATTTTGTCAATTTTAAATTATATTATATATTAATATGAATAAAGGCTTACTTAGAAGGGTTTGTGAAAAGTATTTGATGGTGTTTGCTATGTCAACTCCTGATGGAGGAGGCATAGCCCCCTGCATAAGACGCAGTTGGTAGTCATACAAGCTGCGTATTTTGGCTGTAACTAATTTGAAATTATCTCTGAATTAGTTTAAATTTTATATGTTTTACATATTTCGTTTTAAAATTAGCAAAGACTAGATATGTATATGATTTTCAGATTTACCTAAGTAAAATACTAAATTTGTTTACTAGTCAATGCCATTGATGATATTAATGATAATGTATATGTATAAGCATAAGTATGTATAATATGTACAAATAATAGTAATAATTACACAATGTGAAATGTACAACATAGAAGGTATAAAGTTGCTTACATGCAGCAGCACGAGTACCCATGTTGACAATGCAGTCACAATAATCAAACGCAAGGGAAACACTGAGGTCACATTGTTTAAAACGTGCGGGAATCTTCAACATGGGGGCAGCTTCGTTATCCCATATTATAGATCAATAAATGTTAAAAAAAAATAAAGGAGAGTTGAAGGAGTCTACAAGAACAGAGGGACATAAACACGTGGCGGTTTGGCTCCAACAATCCCAGCATCCTCTCCTATAGGAGGAGATCGATAACATCCCGGACACCCGACACTCGCGCGCGTTTCTAGAAATATTAAATACGTTTTCAGCTACTTACAGTTATCACTTACATTGCATATTATGTATTATAAGAGCGCATTTTTAATAAACCTGTTGTGTACATCATTTTATGCTTTACTGTATATGAACCACTGATTGTCAGCTGCTTTTCTGTATCGTAACCAAATCAATACATCTTCATCAATAAGGTTGTCCAGAGTTGCGCCTTTAAATGTTTTCTAAACACTTTATGTATTTCTTTTTTTTTAAATTAATTTCAACTTGAAAAGCTCTAGCTTTAATATGAACAAAAACAAACTAATAAAATCACAGATGAAGAAGACCTGTTAACAACACATACAATCGAGCACTTTTATAAGAAAACTACTCATATTAACATTTAAAATTAACTCAAAATCCAATAAAACATTTCTTCTACCTTCCCTTTTTTTTATTTTAATCTATTTATCATACTTTCAACAAATATTAACATTTAATACAACGATGATTCTCTCGCTCTCTCTCTCTCTCCCTCTCATCATCATTATCATAATAATAATAATAATAATAATAAATTCTCTTTTTTGTCATATAGAAGAAGAGAAAAGGTGTCACATAAATTTCGACATCGAGTAGTGCAAAATTAAAAATGAAAACAACAAATTGTTTTGGTTTTTTTCTGTTAAACAACTTACACCAAAATTTATTTATAAATTCACGAATAATTTTGTTCAGTTTGTCGCACTATAAACGTAATAAGTTGTAAATTTTCTTTAGTAGCACCAGTTATATTGAGTACGCAACAAAAAACTCAATTTTTTTACCAAAAATAAAATCAACGGACGAATTATACTATCAACAATGTTTTAAATATTTCTTTCTTATTAATATTTTTTGAATATTAAAAAAAAATTTGATCAAAAACAGTTTTAGGGAATTGAAACAGGCTGAAATGATCGAGATATTATTACGTGACAAGCTTGCGCAGAATTTTAGTATCACTATAAGGGTGGGTCTGTTTCTCTCATCTTTTCCCTCTTCCAATTTTCCCCAGTTTCCCCGATATTTGGTCCAGTTTTCATTCAACTTCAATCAATAATGACAGTGTTGCCTTGTTGACAGCATAACATTCAAAATGGACAAAGGTAAGAGAAATACAAAAACAATACGATCTACAAGATTTTTTATAAGTATACCTATAATTAAATTATACTCTGAAAAAAGGGAGTAAAAGATAAATTAAAATTTATTTAAAAGGACACCATTAAATATACCGTTTTATAATAATACACAATGAATGAATTAAAAACTGAGATTTTTTGAAATACAGTGGAGTTTCTATATAGTGAAATTGTGTTTAATCAGTCTCTTTACAATGAAAATTTGGACGGGAATTAAAGCTATACCTAATAGTGAAATTTTTATTGTTTTCGGTCTACAGTTTTTTAGAAAATCATCTCCATTTTTGTCATTAAACATTCAAAAGAGTACCAATGGCCTCTAAAGCCAAGTTAGCGTTGGGAAAATCGCCCCCTATGTCCTGACCGGTCCGGTCCTGTATATAAAGGAAAATGGAAGTTAAAAATTTCATTATACTATACAGATTCCGCTGCACTGATTGTTATAGAATTTTCAACTATTTCCTCTAGAAATATAAGGCTTAAATTAATTAAATCTTGTATAGAATGTTTTCTTCGAAGATCTTTCTGTCAAGATTTTACATGTTAACTGGAAATATCCCCAAACCTTTAAATACAGTAGATTCAGGTAAATTGTGATGCAATAGTACTCAAATGTTTTGGCCCAATAAAGCGATTGTCTTAACTATGCGAAATTTGATATCAATAATTTAGAGGTATAAAAAAAAGACAAATACGGGCAATATAACACAGAAAACGGTACAGTAAACCAATTTTCTCAGTTAAAATTTAATCTAGAGCGACACAGCCATACGACCCGTAGGTATCCTTCGGTTACCAACAGCTGTAGCGAAGAGGGATTAGGTACCATAGGTGGAATCCGGCAGAATTAGTAGGAAGACAGAGGTCGGCAACTAGACATTGTCGAGAGGGTCAGGAAAAAAAAAGGTGCTTGAGAGCCCAGACGCTCATCAGCGAAAAACCTTGATTATCACTATCTTTCTTGACAGATGTTTATTTCTTCTTCATGGATCTATTGTTATAATTGTTGTATTACTTTAGTCAACCCTGCTATCTAAAAGTAGTTTTACTATACATGTATTAACAGGTAGCCAGTTGCGTAACTACCGCCACCCGCGGCCTCGCAACTGCGGAAAAGCCCGAACCCTTGGGGAGGGCCCAAACATTGGAGCCCCTCTCCTGCAAATGTATTTACTTCTTGGTGCACGCTTACGTATAATAGCTTTAGTAAAGAGGGACCTGAAGTACATTTTTGCTGGGGAGGCTTGCTGAATTTGAAGTTACGCCATTGTAGGTATAGGCTGCTCATCGAAAGATGAGCTGATCGGTTATAAAATTTCGAACTAGTACGAACATGCATTATCATAGGTTTCTTTTTTTAATGCACATACATAAAATTAGGTTGTTCTCAACGAATTGTAGCGATTCAAGTTAAGCTATACGTCTCGTAAA
>JAZBHA010000348.1:0-51216 GCA_037464855.1 Iselma pallidipennis | reverse complement strand
AAAATGATTCACTTCATTCCTTATATTTTTAAGTCAGAGACGGATTAGGGAAGCTCGATTCATTGATATATTTTTCTAAGAGAAATAACTAATTGAGATAATTTTTCGAATATCTTCTTCGGGTGGCAACAATTTAATAGATTCATTAATCAATAATTATTAAGTTCCTTACCTTTCCTTAAATTATTTTACTTAATTGGTAATTTACCTTTTTTTTTGTTAAATAATTTTAATCCCGTCCTGTGGTTTATATTGCAAAATAAATCATATTTTCTAAACTTCATCAAAATATTAAATGTCCATATATTTGAATTTAATTAACCGAATTTGGATTACATTTGAATTTACAAATTCCTAATATTTTAGTACTGATTTGAAAGAGACGTATCAATTTCTAGACGAGTCATTATCTTATCAGTTATTTTTTTCAATGACTAGGCTTTTTTTCGTAATTAGACACGCACCTCAGCATACGTGCGTTTTCCTACCAGAGTGGAATAATTATATATTGAGTGTCCCATCGATTTCTTCCTTTTTTATAAGAAAAACAGTTCACTCTCAATTTTTCTGGAGCTGATTAATCGAGAAATGGATTCAATACACGTATAATCTGTTTAAATGATACTGTTTGGTATTTGTACAGAATAATAAACAACTAGAAGACCCACTCGCACCAAATCTTATGGAGCAAATGCGGTGACTTTCAAATTTAAATTGGGTATGGAAAATAGGGATAGATTTAGCAAATTTGATAGGCTTGGATGCTCGGCTATGGACGATTAGCGATGAAAATTTGAGACGCTATCTGTTGATTTCCAGGAGAAGCTTTTTAAATCTACATTAAGAAGCATTACAACAATGTAGATTTAAAAAGCTTCTCCTGGAAATCAACAGATGGTATCTCAAATTTTCATCGACAATACGATCATAAACTGCTTATATGTATGTATCCGTTTGCAGAAAAAAAAATATTGTGAAATTATTGTAAATTGTGAGCTAACCAAAAATTTTAACTCTGGTATACCAGATGTATACAATAAATTTCAACTTTGGTATAACATAACCAATCTAGTATAGTAGGACAGAAATTCAATTTAATCAGTCTCTGTACAAATTTGCGTCATTCTATACCCAAATATTGATGCGTGCAAGGGTATGCGCAGACCTTCCCGCCACATAGGAGTGGGCCTTCTGTGGTATTTGTAAATTATAACTTATTGAATAGAGAGCCGATTCTGTTATTTGTAATAGCATGTTAAAAATTAAACGCCTGTTAAAAACGAATGTGGTGGTATATATTTTGTATTCTATTAGGGAAGTGAAGGGTTAATATTGGGACACCTGTTATGTTGTGATCAAGGTCGTTTTAAATTTTTTTGTGGTGTGTAGGCAGCCAATAATACATACACACGGTTTTGCACCCAAGAAAACCAAACAAAATTTCATTTTTATATATTTTATTAACTCAATATGTGTACAGAAAATAGGTGTTTACAATATGGAAATATAACATAATTTTCTTATGTAAAGAAATTCCGCCAAGTGCAATTCAGGTTTTTAACAAATATTTTTATAATTAAATATTTTTATACATTGAATATAAAAATTTTCTTTCTTTTTGTAAGAAAAAATGTTACAAATGAAATGAAAAAGAATATCAAATGAATTTAAAGCCATTTCTTCTTTATCTACCATCATATAATACAAATATGTACATGACTGAATTTCTATCATTTTTTTTATCACATGTTCATGTTTACATTAGTATTAAATATGACCACGCCTTCTTAATATAAAATTTTTATTAAATATAATTCTAATATTGCAATATAAAGATAGAAAACTAACAAAACTAACAATTTTATTAGTAATTATTTTTTTATTTAATTTTTTTGGTATTGAAGTCAAGAAAAGCAAATATTTCTCTTGAAATTTGTACATTATTGTTGACACAAGGAGGCACACACAGATAAAATGTAATTAATTCAATAAATAGCACTTGTGGATAATGACAAGAAAAAAAATATGAAAAAGAAAAACAGGGAACGAATAACAGTAATAATACTTTCTTTTTTAAATAATAGAAAATAATAGGAATATTATTATATTTAGGTAATATTAACGTTTTGATGGTGGTAATAGATGTGGTGGCAAGTCTGTTGGTAAATCATTTCCATCAATTTTAATATTAATTAAATGCATTGCTAATGCAAATTCTTCTTCATCCAACATACCATCTTTATCAACATCAGCTAATTTCCATATTTTACTTAATACCGAATTTGGTAATTTCGATTTAACCATCTCAGATTTGGCAGCTGAAAAATTAAATATTTAGTAATTAAACTTAAAAAAAATAATAAAATAAAATAAAAACGATTGATCAAACAATTATGTAATTTATTTCTTATCAATATTTATTTAATGGATTGGAAGCAATTATCAATTTTTGATTATTTTATCTTATAACAAGGTGCAATAGTGGAAAATTGTATTTCGTAAGAATTATATGATGATTCTAACGATGACGGATTTTTTTTTTAATCAATTCTATATAAATTCGAGTCGATATGATATGAAGAATTGTTACTAGAATTCGGAATTTTACAGAAGATTCTTTTCTTTCTGATAAAAATATGTATACATATTTTACTGTTTATTAATATTTATACTTTTTTTTATCAATGGAATTTCAACTTTTTTTGATAAATAATTTTACAATTTAATAAACAGATTTTTGAGTGAAAGTCTTTATGAAATGGAACGACCGACAAAATGCTCTATTTACTAAGAAATGTTAGGAACAAGGTCATGTGTGTTTTTCCTTTTTAAAAAAAATCAAGTAGAAATTAGAGATAATTTTGTATAATTTAACATTGTTTTAATAGTTAGTTAAACAAGTAATTTCAATTTTAATTGTTACCATATTGATTTTATTACATTTTAAAGAAAATTCTGGTATCTATGTATCTATGTATATATGTACATGGTGTTTCTCTATTATTTTCTATACGATTATGTAATTTTGACCTGATTCACTCATATCATTATCAGTTGTCAGTGTATATAACATGTATGAGTAATAAATAAATAAAATTCCTTACCCATTCCAGTGACTTTTCCTTCAGATGTAGCTAATTGTTGGAATAATTGATCATATTTCGGTTTATCTCTATTAACAATCCAATCAATTTCACCAGCACCAGCATCAATACCTTCACCTCTTTTATAACCAAATGGTGATATAGTATCTTCAACATTAACAAATGCCCCACCTTTAACATTACCGGATGTTTCTGTATTATTTTGTTCTTCTAATGGTATTTGTGCCATTAATGTTGCAATATCAGTAGCTAACATACGATCAACAATTTCTAATAATTTCGGTTTGATTGGATGGAATTTTGTAAAATCTTGATTAATTAATATATCTTGCATTTTTTTCATATCAGGAAAATCACCAGGTGATATTTGATGTTCTTTTTGTAAACGATCATATATTGTACCTAAACTTTTAATTAATTCTTTCTTTTTTGAATCTTTACCAAATACAGATGGCATTTCTTTACGTAATTCAGATATAATATATGCATGTACTTTAGCTAAACGGGCACGTTTTATTAAATCATTTAATTTTCTTAATGCAGCATTTCTTGGTAATGATTGTAAATCTTTAAATAAATCTTGTTCTTCATCTTCAAATAAACGACGATTAACATCATATCTTAATGGTTGATCCCAAAATGAACCAATATATACTCTAGCTACTTCGGGTGTTTGAAGTACTTTACCTAATGACCACATTAATGCACCATATACTCTCATTAATTGTTGATGATCAATCATATCAGCTTTATTTAAAACAATACGTATTTTATCATCATGTCCACGTAATGCTTCTATTGAACGTCGAAATTCATCTGATATATCTAATTTATGTGCATCAAATAATAATATTATACGATCAACACGTTCAGCAAACCATTCTAATACACCAGTAAAATCATATCCTCTATCGACACGTTGTTTCTCACCAGACAATATACCAGGTGTATCGATGATTGATAAATTTTTTAATACAGGCGAATTAACTAATGAACATTGTAGACGATTTAAAAATGAATTACCGAATTTTGATAATGGGCGGAATTGTCGTTTTGGATCAACAACTAATGCATTACCAGGTATAATACCTTCTTTATCATCATACATAACAGCAATAAAACGATCAGTTGTTGGTTCTGGACCAATACGTATACCAGGAAAATCACGTTCTAATAAATATTTAATAAATGTTGTTTTACCAGTTGAATATTGACCAACTAATAATATCATTGGTTTTGCATCAAAATCGGAATCTTCTAATTGTGGTGAATGGAATTCATGAAATTGATAATGCTGTTCCAATGGTAATAATTTGTTTTTATATATTGTTTTAAGGCCTTCAATGACATTTTCATAAACTTCTTGTTTATTGTTATCTTTTGATAACCAACTGAACATTTTTGGGTGTATATTTTCTTTTCAATTTAACTATAAACACCTTTAGAATATAATTTACCTTGCGATATTTTATTTTATTTAAGCCACATAAACACACAGACACGCTAACTAATAATTTAGATATACATATAACCCTTTTAAATAATGCAGACTAGACGGGCGGACCACTGACATGTCCAAACGAAATCAACTGATTACAGGCCTGCCTGGCGGGTGGGGACGAATGACAAATACCATAACGTCATCTATTGCCAACATTAAAAAAAAAAAACACAAATAATTACAATTTTACTCAAATATACTTGAAATACATTCAAATAAATAAACAAAACTAATAACTAGTCGTTATTGCTAATTTTCTTTTATTTCTTGAAAAAAAATCCAACAATAAGATCAATAGTTAAAAATATAACAATAATTAAATGGAAATTTTCTAGTATAGTATATGCAACCAATTATACATTTTAAATTAAATCGACTATACAATATTCCATAATTCTCAATAAATCTTCATTGAGTTCACATTTGCATAGTAATTTTCTATTTGTTTTGTTACTTTGAATCGAGTATATCCTGTTTGTTAAAATTGTCTTTATCCAATTGCGTTAAATAGAATTTTTTTTTCTTGGCATAATTTGCCGTATTATACTAATTATACAGGTTGTCCCAATCAAACCTGCCCTCCTGAGTTACGTCATGTAAAAACAAATTGAATAGAAAATAACTATTATATGTATATACATATATAAATATTATGTATAAATTATTTAGTATAATTAAATAAGGAACATCGAGTATTGTATGTAGGTATTTAAAGTAAATTAGATCAAGGTTATTTACGGTAATACCGGAAATGTTCTTTGTTGCATAATTTTGTTAAATTTTATCTAAATTAAATGATTATATTGAATGAAGAACGTGTATAATTATAAATTTATTTTGACGAAATACAAATATCCAGGGTAGCTAGGGTTATTTAAGTATTTATTTGAAAATAAAATAGCCAATAAATGTTTGTCAACTTTTTATTTCTAGCAAAGAAAAATAATACACATCTATTATTAATTTTGTCCTATTATTTAATTAATAAAATAATATTTTTCTCTAAACAATAATCTCTTGGTTTAACAAGATAATACTATAATATTGTTATATTTTGTGTATTATCACAAGAGAAAAGGAATTGAATTTTTAAAGTTTTTTGCTGATCAACAGCGGTCTATTTATATGATTTTTATTTTATTTTATTTAATTTTATATTATAATAACATAAATTCTATCCATCATCCGTTGACTGTGGATCAGCAACAAGATATAAAAACCGAAATGCTACAGCCAATAATGAGATACCTAAAAGATCACCAATTGATGTTAGATATGGTATAGCTGAATTATCTGGATCGATTTTCCTTTTCCACATCCAATGTATCATAATATATGCAACATATAATAATACTGCAACTTGCATTATTGCTGCACATAAATAAACAACAACAAATAATGAACTAAGTGATGTATCACCACCTTTCATATAATCAATTGTATATATAAATATAATATGTCCTGGTATTACCATTGACATTAATACACGTGTAGTGCGTGAATGTATACCTTTACCACAAAAACTTGTTACTGGTGATATGAATATAACTGTATCTTCATCGGCATTTGTTTCAGATGATAATATACCTAATTCAGCTTGTTTATGTAATGCTGTTGATATTCTACTAGCTTGTACAGCAACTAAATTACCACCAACACCATTTATTACCGGTTGAAAAACAGCAATACCTTCAAATCTTGATACCATAAAATCTAATATTAAACCACCCATTGAACTGATCATCATAGCACCCATTACTGGAGTCCATCCATGATAAAGGACATCTTTAGTATAAATATTACGTTTTGCTATCCATACCCATAAAGGTATTGCTAACAAATAGCCCGCTATTATTACTGGTGCTAACCAATCTTGGGTACCTATAATAATATCAAATAAAATAAAATAAAATAAAATAAAATAAAATAAACAAAATTGAAATTAGAAAAGATGACAAACCTATTGAGTCATATAATACTGTAGAAACCCAAGATAGAAGGGTTAAAGATGTTATATCACCTAAACTAGCTGCTATTGGTGTAGCTACATTATCTGGATTGATGTGACAATGTCTGGAAAAGACAATAACACCGGCCGTAATTAATCCCAAAACAAAACTGGCTATTGAAACTGTGACTAAACTGCTAGCACATAATAAATAGGCATGATCCAATTCAACATCATTACTTTTTATACCTCCCATAACAACAGCAACAAGTGCTCCTAAAAAACCAACAACAATGGCCTGGCACTAAAATTTAATTAATATTAATTTTCTTATATTTAATTTAGAATATATGTATTATATATTTTGAAGAAATACCTGGATAAGTATTAGATTGCCAACAATGATACTGATTTTTTGTTTAGCTGTATCCATATGTCCAAGATTCGCTTGTGTAGAAAGTCTGGAAGCTAAAGTCATTTCCAGATTACCTTTCAAACCCAATAATGCAGGTACTAATATTACTAATTCTGTTATCTCTTCGAATACTGGCCAATGCTAGAATTGTTCAAAATTAACCCTTTATTTTTTTGATAACACTTTGTAATTTTGAATTTTACTTACCTGTATTCTATCCAGTACTAGACCAGCAAACACCATTCCAAATCCAGCTATTAAAAAAGGAATAAAAACTTGAATAGCAATAGAGAAATAGGTTTCATGGTTTTGATCATTATCATAAATTTTAGCTTCGACGACAACATCCGGCAATCTCCCATTATCATTATCATTATTATCCTGTGGTGTATTCACTAGTGTTATTTCCATGTCTATAGTAGCACCGGCATCAAAGGCACTTGAAGGGCTCGTTGATGATAATTCAGGTGACTTTGTCGAAATTTGAACATGATTAATACTGGCCATGGCGTCTGATCCATAGTTTTCTTGACTAGAAATTGAGATTTTTTCAATTTTTCGTTCTTTTTATATATTTCGGAATAAATAATAATAAAAGGAAAATGAATCGAGGACAAAATAAGAAATTTTTGTCGATGGATAGCGCAGCGCGGTAATCAGCTACCTCGATTGACAAAAATTTTGGCTAGTACCCGGTTTTTAATTAGAAACTTAGGCTCAAGGGCCTTTTAGACATTCATACGACTACATCGTGCAATGAACTGGGGGGCTATCGATTCCGTCTAGTCTGAAATTAACAAGAACCGTCTGAACGTTTGTCGTTCAGGGCAACACGTTTGCGCAAAAGGGCATACAACGTATATTTTGAAAAAGGTCAAAGTTGAATAGTTTGGCGGCAAATTTTACAAAAGCTTATATTTTCCAAAAATTACGAAAAAATAATAGTAATAATAATATTAACAACAACAATAAGAGTAGTAATAATAAATGACGTAATCATTAATTTTTGTGAATTTTTGAATGTCGCTTATTATATTTAATTATGTGTTATTTTCATACAGAATGGAATTAAAAATCCTGCTGACCAACAATCATTGTTTAAACCGCAATGAAACTAGAAATTATGCCGAAAATTAAACTTTTGCCCAGTAATCACAATTATGAGTATGAGGCACAGTCCAACAAGTAGGATAATTCAAATCGCAAAATATTCAAACTATCAAACCTTCTATATTAGGAAACCAGAATTTTTGAGATTTATAATAAAATTTCAATATTGATGATTTAAATTGTAATGAATTTATGTTTGGAACAAATGTATACAATCAACTGATCGGTTATTGAGGAAACGTTTTTGAAAGTAGATTGGCGGCAAATGGTGGTGTGGTGGCTAATTTTAAAGCGCCTATTGCCTAGGTTAATCTTATTGAATATAATAGCAAATTTCCTGTGCTCTAGTAAAAAGTAAGTCAATCTCTGACACAGAACTAAACCTCCATCCAACATTTGCCGTGCACTATTTAAAATATATACATATAGGTACATAATAGGAAGGTGGGAAATACTCACCCTGTAGTCATCTGCAATTATTTATAAAATTTCCGTTGTTAATTAACTTAAATTTATAAAGAAAATCCATCATTCTTGAAATAACACATTGAAGTCAATCAAAACACAAAATCGTAAATATTACTTAACTTAAAATGATAGGAAATTAAAATAGGAAATTTCTTTTAAGTTAAAGAAATCTTCGAGTTTAAAGTAAGACAAAATAATTATTAATCTCTCCAATTTTGTTTTTTTTTTTTAAGAGAAATATAGGTAGTGAAAATAAAAACAATTTCTTATGGTTTTCCCTTTTCGCGTTTTTTTTCTTGTTCTTATCGCTTGAAATGTTTATGAAATTTTATTGCACCTTTCAATTGTATGTCTTACTACAAACTGCTTTCTGTGTGTGCAATTGTCCGGCAATAGCCATACGTTATTATGGTCATTATACTATTACGCCCTCACAGCATAGTTTAAATGCGTGAAAATGGCCCATGAATTTCCTATGAACAAGATCCTTGAGTTACTATTTTGCAATTAATGCCCGGATCTAGTGATGTTGCCGCGTTTTACTTCCGTAATATTTTATAATATTATATACGTGACAATAATTTTAATAAATTTTTTATATCTATGTCGATTATTTTATGTGTAATTAGGTATTTAAAGGTTACTGTGGCCTTAATTTTAATAAAAGTCTAAAGTCTAGATCTATAGACGTAGGTACTGGCATCTTTGGAAAATAAAAACCAAAAGGAATTAATTCAATCGGATTTCTTTTAAATGAATAAAACTAATTTTGAATTATAATCAAGTTTAGACATTTTATTAATAATTCATTTTAAGATCATTTAAATTCCGCCTGTATTATAGAGCGAAAGATATTTTGCATTATCCCTCGTATATTAATAGAGAGCCAATCTGTTGAATAGGCAACCAAATATACACTACAGTTACAAAATGTCTAAGAAAAAGAATTTATTTATATATTATATACTGTATTATAATATAAGTTATTTACAATACAATAGCACCAATACAATTGTATAACTAATAATAATAATAATAATGATAATAATGTACGATAAAATTTGATTGATTATTGTTAAAAAATCACAATAATGGCCCCCAAAAATAATATGGCAAGAAGAGAATTATTCAATCACCAACATCACTATCACGATCACCAATAAGAAATAGAAATTGAAATGCAATACCAAGCAATAATGTACCTAATAAATCACCTAATGCTGTTAAATATGGTATAGCTGAATTATCTGGATCAATATTATGTTTCCACATACTTAATGTCATTATTTGGGCAATATAAAGTAATAATAGAACTTGTAATAAGGCAGCTGTTAAATAAACAATTATAAATATAAATGTAAATGATGTATGGCCAGCTTCTAAATAACTAATTGTATATGAAAATATTAAATGTCCTGGTATAACCATTAACATTAACATACGGGCAGTACTAGCATGTGTTGTATGTTTACTATCACAGAATGCTGAACATGGACTTATACATACTAGCATATTGTTTGGTAATTGACCAGGTTTACCTAAACTATGTAATTCAGTTGATATTCTACTAGCTTGTACAGCAACTAAATTACCACCAACACCATTAATGACTAGTTGAAATACTGCTACACCTTTATATTTTGATACTGTAAAATCTAATATTAAACCACCAACACTACTTATCATCATAGCAGCAATAACTGGTGACCAACCACTAAATAAAACTTTATACGTATGTTCATTACGACTAGCTATCCAACCCCATATTGGTACTAATAATAAACCAAATATTATAATAAAACTAGTCAATGATGGATGGGTGTCGATTGTTTCATAAAATATACTAGCCAACCATGAAAGACATGCTAATGTTGTTAAATCACCTAAACTTGCAGCAATTGGTGTTGCTACATTATCCGGATTTATATTGAAATAACGTGAAAATAATATAACACCAACCATAATTATACCTAATATAAAACTAGCACCAAATGCTGTTACAATACTACTAGCACATAATAATAATGCATGATTAATATTAATAATACCAGATGGTACCCAACCAAATATAACAGCAGCTATTGATGCTAAAAAACCAACAACAATAGCTTGACATAATATTAATGCTAAATTACCAATAATTAAACTTAACATTTGATTTTTTGTATCTAAATGACCTAAATTTGCATGAGTTGATAATCTCGATGCTAATGTCATTTCTAAATTGCCTTTAAGACCTAATAATGCCGGCACAAGTATATATACTTCGGATATTTGTTGATAAACTGGCCAATGTTGAACTTTATCAAGTAATAAACTAGCTGCCACCATACCAAAACCGGCCAATAAAAATGGCACAAACATTTGTGTTGCTGTTGCCCATAATGATTCTCTCTGGTGTATTGGTATTACAACTTCTGATTTCACTGAATCGTTACGATTTAATAATATACAAGTATCTGAGACTGTATCTTCGTCCCACTATAATCAAAAGAACAATAATAATAATAATAATAAATAAATAGGTAGATACTTACAATTTCTAAATATTTCTCATTCATTCTCTTACTGCCATTTAAATTAGATTCGTCTAATTTTCGATGTTTTAAAGTAAAATTATAGGGGTTGATTGCATACATTTTGAAATCTTTAAATTTAATTGCCTGAAATTAATATAATAAATTAAACAAAAAATCACAACCAAATTTATCAAATTAACAATTCAAATGGGAAAACTAACCTTAAATTCATTTTTTTTTTGTTTTAATTATTAATTATTAATTAATATCTCTTAATTATTTAGAAACAACACGACGTTCCTTGATATTGATATATGAATATTCTAGTATTTGATTTACACGTATTAAAATACTAGTATATGTAATCAAAATCATTTTAACCGATAAACGAACAGATGACCCCCAAACTAGGGAAATTTATGATTTGATCACGTTCGATTGATATCCAACTAGAGAAATTATTGTTCTCTCAGTTGGTTCTACTGTAAATTAGGCAAATTTTTTAGCGCTAAATTCGAATTACATAAAAATCAGTGGCGGAGCCAGGATGCCCTTTAGGGGGTCTTTTGAGATCAGTGGAATACTTCTCATACATTCTTAGTTCCAAGTATTATTGTTAATTAATATTAATTATACTCAAATGAGATAATTACATTTCATTTTATCATTTTATTATTCTTTTTTCGTATGATATAACTATTCAGGAAGCAGCAGGCACTGCCAAGGGCGGGCTGTAGCCCGATAGCCCCCCCTTGGCTGCGCCACTGCATAAAATAAAGGCATCTTTTATAATTTATTATTATTCATTATTGAATTATTAATGATTAGTTAACAAAATATTGGATTTCAAAGTTTGGAGTTGTCTATATATCTCCAAATTTTTAATAAAGGGAACTACTAAAATACCTTTTTTATCTAATTTATCTGAAACAAACTTGAAGAATACATGTATGCGTTTAGTATTCGGACGACCGTTTTGTTCTAATTATATTGTTGTTAGGTGTATAAAAATAGAAAAGCTGCACTAACTAAAAATAAATTCAATTTTGTAATACTGTAGTTTTAATTGAGACCGGCGTGTGTGTGGGATATTAAACTGCAGATAAATACATTTTTATTAAAAATAATAACAAAAAAAAAGAATGAAACCGAATAATAATTTTCAAAAATATTGCGAAAAAGCAATAGAAACATTAACAGATGATGATATTGAAAAATTCAAATCAACAACACGTGAAGATGAACGAATTAAAATTATATATAATTACGCTAAAACAATTCCAATAAATTTTTGTGATAATGGTAAAAATATAGAAATTGCCGAACAGGAGAAGTTGAAAGGTAATAAATTATTTGCTAAGAAAAATTATGAAGAAGCACTAAATGCTTATAATAATGGAATCGTCAAATGTCCCCAAGATTCTGGTATTTATTTCAATTCTATTATCTATGATTATCACCATTATTAATTTTATAATTTTTTGTTTTGGTATATTTAGAACAAGGCAGGGAATTATTGACAATTTTAATATCGAATCGTAGTGCTACATATTTTGAACAACAACAATATCGTAAAGTATTCGACGATATTGATTATGTATTGGCAATTGGTAATTATCCACAACGACTTCAATATAAGATATGGTTAAGGAAAGCTAAATGTTACGAAGCATTACAGAATGAAAAATATGCTGATGAAGCTTATAATCTTGCAATATCAAGTTTAAAATATGCTCAATTAGATGAGATAGGTTTGGCTAAAAAAATTGACGAAATAAATAAATCGCGAAATAAAATTAAAAAAACAACAAAAATCAACGAAATAGTACCTGTATTAAATTCAGATATATTTACAGGTGGCAATAAAGAGTACGTTGCGGCACATAAAAATTTATATTTTGATTTTGATCCATTATTAGGACGTTACGCACGTGCTTGTGATGATATTGAAACTGGTACAATAATTATTGAAGAAATTCCTCATTGTTCTGTCATATCATCCAATAATGTTTTAACAAATTGTCAATATTGTTGTTTATCAACAAAACAACCGATAGCATGTCCAAGATGTGGCTATGTGGTATTTTGTAGTTTAAATTGTGAAAGGAAAGCAAATTCAACATATCATAAATATGAATGTAAAATACAACCGTTCATATTCAATTCTGGTGCTTCAATAAATTGTTCAATGGCATTAAGAATGATAACACAACATCCTTTAGGATATTTTACGCAGAAAAAGAAAGTCTTAAAAGATTTTTTTAAAGATAATTGTAAAAAAGTACCAATTAAACCACAATTATATCGTTCTGATGATTATTTAACAACATTTTTTCTATGTAGAAATGAACATTTAAGGAAAAAAGGTGAATTAGTACATTATTCATTTATGGCGATATTTTTATTAAGATTATTGAAATTTGCCAATTATTTCGGTAATAATTTTAATGATGATTGTTTAATTGAAGATGAAAATTTTATTGGTAGCTTAATATTAAGACATTTACAAATTTTACAATTTAATTCGCACGAAATATCCGAAATGCGTAATATAAATAAATCAACAATAATAAATGGTATTGAAATAACTTATAAAAGTGAATATATTGGAGCTGGATTGTATCCAACATTGGCACTTTTTAATCATTCATGTGATCCAAGTATTGTTAGATATAATATTGGTAATAAGATAGTTGTTCGTACAATTAAACCGATAAAGAGTGGCGATATTATTTATGAAAATTACGGTCCAATTTATACAACAAATAATCTAGACGAACGTCGCAGTTTTCTAAAAGAACGTTACTGGTTCAATTGTTATTGTATACCATGTCAAGAAGAATGGCCTTTATTTGAGGACATGGATCCAAATCAAATCAAATTGGGATGTCAAACAGAGAATTGTCCATTTGAGTTTGTTCTATATAAAGACGATTTTTGTCCATATCTTCAATGTGATTATTGTAATTGTATCACTAAAATATTTCCTTATTTAAGAGCACTTGCTGTAATTATTTCGGTAATTTTTTTCAAAATGTCTTTTGTTAATCGAAAAAAAAATTTGTTGTAGGAATTGACGATGATCCTTCCACATGCCGAAGAATTTTATGCAAATGGTTCTAATCGGGAAGCTATTAAATTATTTATAAAATCTCTAGAGATTTTATATAAAAATTCAAAACCACCGTGTCCTGATATGGTGAAAATTCAACAAAGATTACGTACACTTCTTTTACATTTAGGCAATAAACAAATTGATTATATCGAAAATTTGTAATGGAGTGGGATTTATCTGTATTAATTCAATCAATCAGTACTTAATAATAAGCAATACTGCTCTTATCAGGTAGTATCATCAGAATCGTTATACTATTATTACAGTATCAATATGAGTTTTTTTTTAACCTTTGTCACATTGCTTTTAATTGTAAAATCGATTTGTAAGTATACTTATATTTTTTTGAATACTGTTCTCGTAAAATATTAATAATAATAATAAATGGATGAATAAATAACAACATAATTTTGTATTTATTTTCAATTTTTGATTAGTTTTTTATTTTTTAATTTGAAAATATCAATTTTGTTTTATTAAATAAAGCGGTATTGTTTAGATTTGACTTTTAAAAGCTGCAGCTGTGTAATCACTATGATAAGATAACAATTGAATTATTCTTCAGGTGTTGCAAATTATAATCCAACTTTATACAATTTAAGTCCTTTTGAGGATGAAACTTTAAATTGTAAGCATACAGTGTGGGCGTATAATATAATAAGTTTGTTACAAATTAATCTTAATTGTTGAAGATGTTACTGCATACCTTGGTGAATGTAGTAAAGATGAACAATGTGAATGGTTGGGAGAGAATAGCGGCTGTTACCATTACCATTGTATATGTAAAGACGGGTTTAGATGGTATCAAGGTAGTTGTAAAAAATTTGTTGGTTTAGGTGAAGATTGTGAAGATTCTTTAGATTGTTATGATGGTTACAATCCTTTATCATTAACCTGTAAAGATGGTAAATGCGCCTGTGCCGATGATTATTACAATCGGAACAATATAGATTGTAGAAAAGTAGCGAAGGGTAAAAAAAAATGACAACTTAACGCTAGGAACCGTGAGCATAAGTTTAGAAGAACAAGTAGAGCTGCTTAAGAGTTGTCCCGTAAAAATGAATCGGTGAGATTCAGACTAAAGTGATTGTCATCTTCGTCTGTTAAATTGGTTGGGATTGTACGTTCACGTGGACTTGATTTGCTTTCTCTGCCCGTAAAAGCTTTCAAGGTGTGTTTTCGTTTATGCGGTTTTCGGCTACCGTTTTTGACTGCTCATTGCTCTTATGAGGAGTACGTACATTCGTTTTCGTTTAGGCCAGTGTTACCCAACGCGAACGAAAATCGTATAAGCGAAAACACACCTTAAGCGAGACAAACATCTATTCTTATTCCTACACCAACTTCCTATTTTCGTTGTTTTTCAACGCTAAATGGGCAGGAGGAAGACTGTCACGGAAACTTCAAAAGACCAGCTAAATAGCGTTAAATTGTCCAAAAAGTCCTCGTGGACGATCACGATAATGCTAATTTTGAGCTGAATCTTACCGATTATGTACATAAGACTTTCAAATACAGTTTATGCTAGGTCTGCTTGTTAATATAAGCATTGTTTAATATAAGTTAGCTTTCATGACTGTGAGATGTATGCAATAGTATGCATCTTCTAATGGTCTTAATGGTTCCTAAGTTTCTCAGCTGATACTAAACAAGGAGAATTTTTAGAAATTGGAGACTTGTGCACTTTAAACATCGACTGTCATTTTGAAAATGCCATTTGTCATTTAGGTAAATGTGCATCCTCAACAAAAAAGTTGATCGAGCATGAAACAGTTATTGAACAAACATATTTTGAGATTTTTGATGGGAACAAAACAACTTGTAAAGATGACACTGATTGTACAAATATCGAAAATTCTGAATGTTTCAACAAAAGTGGAACATGTGTATGCAAAAAAGGCTATTTTTTCAATTCTGATGGTTCGGCTTGTATTGGAGGTTGTATTCAAAAATCACTATAGTTTTTTTTTCAAAAACTAATCATGTATTTCATACAGAAATTGGCATCGATATCGGCTGTAAAACTAATGCCGATTGTAAAATTAAGCCAGGAAAATGTCTAAACGGTATTTGTTATTGCCGTGATTATTATTTTACATCTGATGGTAATAGGAATTGTATTAAATGTGAGTAATTTCTAATTGGAGAAAGTTTGGAAAATTGTTTGCAAATTTTCTAGCTATGAGTGAAAACAACTGGAATTGTTTGTCGAAAGAGTGGTGTTATGCTTTAGGATTATATTCTTATTGTGGTTCAGATGAAAAATGTAAATGTAGCCAAATTGCCGATTTTAATGAAACAATTGAAATTTGTGAGAAGCATCGTGATAATCCTGATATATGTAAAACGGATTTAGAATGTCAAGATCAAATCATAAATAGTATATGTACTGATGAACAGTGTAAATGTAAAGAAAATTATGGAGATAATAATGGAAAGTGTATGCCTGGTTAGTTGTCTGGTTCAACAATTCGAAAAATAACTTCTTTAAATACTTTTATTAAATATTTTAGATATTGGAGGTGCTTGTGACGATGAATTCACTTGTAATATAGAAAATTCGTATTGTAATAACGAAAGAGTTTGTGAGTGTAATGAAAATTATACAGCCGCTGAAATAACTGGAAATACCAAATGTTATAAAAGTAAGTAATTAATTAAAAAAAAAAAAAAACAACAAAAAACTAGAAAAGCAAGGTTTTAAAATGAAAATTGTTGAAGTTGCTGATGGTCTTGGTGGTGATTGTGAAATTGATGAACAGTGTTCTATTAAATACTCAAAATGTCAAGAGAATCATTGTAGTTGTATTGAAAATTATTTTAATAATAAAGGAGAATGTGATGAAGATAAAGGTTGAATTAATTGAATATTTGATGAATATTTCTTTTAAATTTGCCATTTTTTCAGAATATATGACTTATTGTACAAATCGTTTACAATGTACTGCTTCTTTAGGAGACAGTTTTTATTGTCGTAATAGTAAATGTCAATGTGCAACTGGTTACACATTTATTAAAGACATATGCCACTCGTCGTCTGGGGCTATCACTGTTGCTAATTACATTTTATTATTTGTTTTTATATTGAGTTTTGTCGGTTTAGTATTTGGTTAATCGTTTTTATTGTACAAACATTTAGTTTTATAGAAACAACATAAAGACATGTTTACACAGATTTAATATCTATAATGTATTCTGTTTTTTCTTTATATTATAAAGGTCTTTTTCAAATATATAAAACAAATGATATTGATTCTTTTTGCCTTTTTTTAAATATATTAACAAAGTTTTTTTTTACGATTTTGAATTATAGTTACAAGATAACGTATAAAAAAAGGACAGACTAGATTGGTGATAGCAGTTCTTCATTTTTTTTTTGTAAGGAAGGGATCACAATTAGGGTTCTTTGAACACCAATCAATCTGTAATAAAAATTTGTCGAAACGATAACTTGTAATTACAATTCTAATAGATATATATCTAAATATAATATATTCACAATAGTCTTGAGGTGTATGTATATCTTTGGTCTTGGGTCACTTGGGCACTGACCGTCACTAGAAGCAGTATGTACGTTGGCCCGGGCACGCGGACGTTGTAGGCGACGTGGTTATGCCACCGCGTCCCGGGCATTCTGGTCACCCATAATAATAATGTGTATTGGTGCTGCTCAAACTTCGTGGAATATCATTATCGGGCATTGGTCGTCTTAATGTGTGCGAATGTACGTGCGGATACCGTACAACTTCGGCAATACTGCTAACTGGTATAGGAGCTGAATGTACAGCTACTGTTGGTAATGGTGTTGTTAAATCTATATCAGCATCAACTTCACTAATATCGTCTGTAAAACCATTTGGCAATGAATGATCAGCTACATTTGTAGCATGAAATTTCGCTTCACGCCTAGCACGATGTCGCTGAACCAACAATCGACCAACTAGAATTGTTAAACATAACAATAGTCCAGCAGCGATGCTTACGATCAAATATAAATAAAATCGTTCTTGGTTTTCTGAAAATTTCCAAAAATTGAAAAAATTTATTAATAATGTTTATTATCAATAATAATAAATAAATAAATAAATAATAATAATAATAATAATAAATTAAGAATAATAACAATAATAACTACAGACATTCTTGTTGAGAGCAGAGCGACAGCACAACAGGCACTGTATTTTACTTACGTGAAACGAATGTGTATGCATTTATCCATTCAGATATAAATCCAACCACTCTAGTTTTCTCGCCTGTTATCACCGTAATTGTACAATTCGGATCTGAGATATCATCGGCCTGCAAGTCTTTAGTTGTTCTCTGCACAGCAGGAACTCGGGATGGGCGGAACAGGTTAGGAGTTGATGTATAAGGCTGAAAGGAGGCTGCAACCAAATATCAGATGAATTGGAGAAGAGCCATTTTCCAAGACCTGAATTCGTATGGTCTATTTATAATGGCTCATAACGAAACATGCTCATTATATACATATATGTATCTGTATATGTTTATATGAGTGTATATATTTATTTTTTTAATGATGATGATGATGATGGTGATGATGATGAAGATGAAGATGATGATGATGATGATGATGAATAGATGAATTTTAGCTAATTGTTGTTGAAATTTGTTCACTGCAATATGGCCAACAGCCAAGCAAAAGCTTACATGCAAACTGACCATGCATCCGACGTGCTTTCTATCAATAAATAAAAACCGAAACCGTAACAAAGAACAACATTCAACAATACTATAAACTGAATTTTTATCATCTAGGTATATGAAAAATGACTGATTCAAAAATATAATAATTTGTATTATTTACATTGTTAAGGTTTCGGAAACTTCGAACATTAATAGCATATACATCGATTTGTGTGCTTATCTGTTTTTCAAATTGAAGCAAGTGACTTAAAAAAAAGAGTAAAAAGCGCGTGATTTTTTCTTTCAAAACAAAAAAGCCTCCATACGTGTACGTATGTATTTACATATATATTATAAAACCAAATAGAAATTACATGTAAGTATTCAATAGTGCCGGCTCAAGAACTTTCGGCGTCCTGTTCAAAAACTAATTTCGCGCCCTGTTCAGAATTTACTTTTGCGCCCTCCCGCCACAAAAAAACCGAAGGCAATTCCGAGTACTGGAAACGAAAAATGGAAAAACCAGGTTATTCTAAAAAATTTGCGTCCCTAATATTAAAGCGTCCTGAGCGGTCGCACAACTCAATCGCACCTTGAGCCGGCCCTGCTATTTAATTTGGTGTAATCGGTGTGAAAACCTTGTAAAATTTGAGAAATTTATTCCAATTTTAATAAATTCACCCGGCGCCTCCACCATTTTGATTTTAGCTTTTCGTTAATAGCGAACGAAATGTAATTTTTACTGAGATAAAGTAGAGGACTTTCTCTTCAATTTGGTGTAATTGGCGGGAAAATCCTCTAAATTTTGAGATATTCATTTGAATTTTAATAAATGCAAAAACCAGGTTGTTCTAAAAATTTTGCGCCCCTAATATTACAGCGCCCTGAGCGGTCGCACAACTCGATTGTACTTTGAACCGGCCCTGGTATTCAATATTCCGTAGAAGATCGACATTTTGAACTACAACAATAGTGAAACACGGTTATAACGAATTCCACGGGCCCCCAAAAATTGATGCGTTATAATTATTATTTGTTATATCCGTCAGAGTTTGAAATAAAGCTCGCTACTGACTTCATCAATCGCAATTTTGTCAATTCTGTAAGTTTCCTGTACGGTGTTTACTAAAATTATTTCCAATTACAATTAATAGCATCCACCGTGGGAACATATAAATATGAAATTGAAATTGCCAAGGTGTCTTGACAGCATAATTGGTAATGCATTCGACCTGAAATCGAAAGATGCGGAATTCATATCCCGACCAAAACACGATTTCATTCGGATATATTTGGATGAAAGGACTTTAGTTAGTCTGAATTTTCAAAGTTTCATATTTATTTTCAATTAGTTCGTGTTTTATTTCAATAATGCTTGTTGCCAGATATTTGTAATGTAAAGTAGAATAACTACAAGGGCCAGTTGTTCCATTTATGTTAGAAATTTAGTCAGTATAGAGAATATCAGAACAGGATTGTCAAACTTTACAACACGGAAATTGAATGGTTTATGTGAAATTGAAACAAATTAGTTTTGGGTTTAATTGGAGGACTTCACTAGTAGAAAGTTGTTGTTGTTGTTGTTAGCGGCTATGTTCCTAGAATATCTATCGACTATTTATGATGAGAATATTATTTTTATCATAAAAAACAATCTCACGTCTACTTTACATTTGTATGTTGAAAACACACACAAGTCGAAGTATTTACAGTACATATAGCCTTAAGCAAATATAAAAACTCACCAAAATCAAGTCCATTTGATCTATGTGGAGGATTTTTAGCATTAAAATTAGGTGAATCTTTAGTTAAATTATTCCCTTTTCCATCGCTATTGGGAGCTGGTGGTGATGCTGCCGATTCCCTAATGTATTCGTTACCCGCTGTATCGTATGGATCGAAATCATCGTCGTCATTCGAAAAATCTTGATCAATTTCGATTTCATCTGGTTCCAAAGGACCTTCGTATTGTTCTTTTAGGACTTTTCGAGGTACTGAAATTAGGTGGCATTTGACATAAAATCAATAAAACATTTGTCTTTTTTTGTTTTGTTTGTTACCACAAGTATAAACCACTTTGAGGTACATTCGTGATTCTGGCTTGCATGGGCTGCCGAATGTACTGATATCAGCTGCTAATTCGCAACTGCGTTTACCATGACAGAGTTGCATTACAGTTTCTGTAGCATAACTAACTAAACATGCTGAAATATATTTATGATTTTATTAAAACTTTCATTCTAAAGTTTAAATAAAAATTGAAATTGAAATGATGGAATATAAACAACTCACTTTCTTCACGAACACCCTGAGGCTGAGGACATTGAAAGCTTTCATACTGCGTTCTACCATAACTGGCACTATAAACGGCAACCCTTGAATTTGGATTACACTTCAACTGAATTTTTTCATTTTCGCAAACCACTTTCGTTCGAAATTCATCTGAAAAGAAATATTTTACAAATACATAATTTTTTTTCCTATATATTTTTCATTTATTGCGACATACATGGTCGACATTTGTAAGCAACTTCAACGTATTTTCGTATGCCAGGACATGGATCACCGCCGAATGTTTTCGGTGATGTTGTAAACTTGCATTGGGGCTTCTTTTGGCAAGCTTCCACAACAGTCTGCAACAACGAGTACTAGGTACCGTCAGTCAGATCGGCTGTTATGACCTTCTGATCGTTTAAATAAACCATTGCTTAAGCGGCTGTCATACAAACGCATCCGACATTACCTACATGCTTAGTGTTAGTGTGTTAGCTATTGCACACAAATCATTTACACCACGACTAGCAAAATGTATATATGTATGTATGTATACATACATATAATTCGTATGTATATATTATACGTATGTATAATTTCCACAGACTTTCCCTAAACCAATCCCAAAATAAATGAAATAATTCAACGTAATTGTGTAAGACAATAGCTCTTGAATCGTCCAAAATGATAGTAAATAGTCAAACTGCATATTTCGTTATTATGAAAATTGTTCACCTTTCTACTACATAGTGATAATTTAAAATTGGAAGCTTCAAGCGCAATTCTCAATTTGTTCGAATATGATTTTGTATTATAATTTGTGCTTGACTTGTATCGAAAAACGAATAGTCAAATAAACAACTAAACAACTAAACAAATGGAATTAAAGAAAGATTGAAAAAAAAGTAGCTTAGCAATCAAAAGCAAAGTAACAACATAAGCTAGACAGTGTTCGTTGGGCTGTCTTAGCGTCGCAATGCTGTGCCTAAACAACTGAATACATAGACGTTATTATGCATAATGATCACTTACTCTCCCCCAGGTTCCTTGTGCTACTTCCTCCCACTTGGTCTGTAAATAAGCACAAGCTAAGCTTTTGAAATGTTTACTTGTATCTCTACAGCTCTATTATAATATATTATATAAAGCTCATATTCAACACGACTTTGTTCGCGGATTATCTCGTAGATTATTTTCTACACTGGATGCTCTTATTTTCTTTAGTCAATTAATAATTAATTTATAGATCTATATAACTTCAATTTTGTATTACAAAAAATTAAAATAAAATCAAAATAATAAATAAAATTTGACAATTTAGTTGAACTATGTATAACATTTGCCGCCTCCACCACCATTAGACAAAACCAGAGAAATCGCTGAATACTTGCCAATTATGCCCTCGAATGGAAACAGCCATGTATTTTCTAAAAAAACCGAACGATTTACAGTCAAGTATATTTGTTAAAACCAAAAAGCGAACTCTGCAATAAAAAACATGTTAGTCTCTTAGTCGGGTCGTGTTAAAAATAACGCACAGAAAATTTGTTAGTTATCTAATTATTTTAAATTTGTTTAAAATCAAATTCGTTACAATTGAACGTGTTTCTTTTTTTGCACGGACAACCAAGCAAAAAGATATAAAAGCTAATTTTCGTTTGGGTTTAATTTTAATTGATCACGTTCATTTGTTGTACGAATTTATTGTATTGTAGGTAATATAAACTAAACGAAAAAACAACAAATTTGTGTTGAATACTGACCTGCAGGGAATTGGGCCATAAGCAAGATACGTTGTAATTATATGATGTCTTTGCAATGGCAGATTGTGTGGTTTTAGGACCGCATAGAGATTTGGACGGAGCGGACTTGCCATATTGAGCTAACTCGATGGAAATTTTTGTACCAGGAGGACATTTCAATGTAACCACCTCATCGTCGCATCCGGCTCGTTGGTAAGTCTTTAAAGTTCCTGATAACAAAGCTGTTGATGTAGAAAAACCATATATCAACCACCACCGCCACCACCATGAAAAAAAAACACAAACAAAACAAAAAGAACAGTTAGTTATAGAGTTCTATGATTTTTATTCCTTTAATTAAAAAAATAATTAGATGTAAATCAGATAAAAGCTAGTTATTCAGTGATAAATGAAGGTATAGTTTTTCGTGTAGTTATTAGGCATGATCTAGAGAGAGGACATTTCGAAATGCTTACATTGCATTTTAGTGGATGTAATTATTATACAAAATATTCGGGATAGCTTTCTAAGAGAATAATTGCCATAATTTCAATTACCTATAATTATAAAACTGTTGTCTCAAGTTGTGATTCATTTGATAACGCAAACAGTAGAATGTTTGACTTTGACTATACTAAAATAAAGGATCTTGTGACACCTTCGCTACGTAAATATACTTTATTTAAAATCAAAGAGGATTCCGGCAATGGTAATTTTAATGACAAGCAATAAAATGGGTAAAATAAATCCCGCATCAAGGTACATGTATCTAATTCAGCACTGAAAGTATATATTAGAGACATTTCTGATTGATCATCTCCAACGCTAGAACGTGCTACGACGCTAACGGACACCGTTAACGTTTCTATACACTTTACTGAGCATTGAACAGTTCTTGCCGTGTCATTCTGTATACCTTTAGACATATTCAGTTTAAAAAAATCATCCGAATTCTAGTTGTTTCTATTATTTAAAAATTTGATAAAGTTTTGTGTGCTGATTATGAAACTATAATCAATAGAACTGATATAATTCAAACGTAAGGTGGGCGGCGAAAGCCTATAAGCCGGTTTCAAGAGGACGATTATCCAAGATGAAAACAGCAGTGCCATGGACTGTAAGCAAGAAACAAAACAACAAATGCTGAAAAATGAGGAAAAATGCAAAAGTTTCAAAACAAGCTTTCTCTAAGGAATTAGCGTAAGTTCTATAAAGTTGAGGTAATAACGTGAAATAATAACAAGAAAGCAAACAAAAAAATTTGAGCACATCCAAGTTACATGGTGTATTTGATAAGACATTCGGTACGTGAAGATTAGATGGACCACCAACAGTGATAAGAATCGTATAATAGTAGCATATGGCAATGGGAGGCTTTCAACGCATCACGCACACACCTATGTAGGCTGCGTCGCAAAACACTTTCGTCAGAATGACAGATGGGGTAGCCTCGCAGCAATGGGATATCGTGCAATGCACCACACAGACAACGCCCCCTCATCGATCCCTTCTAAATCCCTGCTGAATTTTAAATACCTCCCTCAAGATATGTTCAAGTGAAAACATACCCAAAGCTGGTTTATAAGACAAATTTGCAATAGTTTACCTACTCTGAAAATTTATAAAAATAAAAATACTTTTAGTGTGGAAAAAAGTTGTTCGAAAAATATACGACATAATATATATGATATTTTTGCTATGTACCGGCATTTGTGCGATTCACGCATACACAAATAGCTCGTAAAAACTTCAAATAACAAACGGATGATCGTTGTGGTATTTGAAGCATCTCATTTCTGTTGAACACCATCGCTTCAATTATTCATCAAGAATACCCGTTCCCCATTATTCATCTGCCGATCTGTCTATATATTTTGTATTGAAACTATTCAAATAAACCAGAACAACGTACGATTATATTGTATATTAGCACAAACACGTGTGGATGGTATTATATTATCCTACATACAACTTGAGTTTCTGTAGCAATTAGATATTCAGGAGATAAAACAATGAGAACTAAGTGATGCAGAGGATTTTGTCAGGATTATCATAAAAATATTTAAAATAATAATGACTGTTTTGATGAAAAATGTAACAATTCCAAGGCACTCGGATTATATTCATTAATGGATTTTCAAAGTAGTTTCAATCCGTTTCAGCTGATGATATACGGATTCAACTTTAGTCTTAGTCTAGTCGAGGGTTTCTCCACCGGTAGTAGTCGTACCACAGTAGTACAATAGTACGTGAAATGAAACTTGGACTACGCAAGTAAGCCAACAAAACATTAAGTTTAATTAAAAAAACATACAATTATGAAGAGGTAAGAGCAATTATGAACTCTTGATGTTGCACAACAGCTGAATAATTCAGAAACTTCACAGATTTTTAAAAAAAGTTGATTAATAAACAGGTAGGTAAAAATAATATTTTATTATACATTTATTGGGTTCTATATCTTTCCGTATTCATCGTAACTTTATTGGAAGAGTCAAAATGTAAATATCGTATGTGATGACGATGACAGGCATTCATTTTCATATAACTGGATTTCCTCAAGAGACCCTTGTTTGGCTGTTATTCAGTTAGATAACTGGGTTTGATGAACAATTAATGTTAAATATTCAATAATCGTAGTGCATTTGAAATTGTCGATAATTAAAATTAATCCAGGAAGTTCTATGCAAATCATTTGAAAAATTACCAATTGGTGAAAGAGTGAAGAGGTTGATGGAGTAAACATATCGACGAAAAAGTTTAAATTCTTTTCACGTTTCAGAACTTTTCAGATCAATGTCCGTAAATTTACATTAATGATGTGCGTTGAAAATTGAACTTCACCAATACATCACATCTTAATAGTTCCATTTCGAACTTGTCAGCAAACTGCTATTATTTCAATTTAAAGAAGTACGAACAAATCGACAGTTATTCAGGATCATTTCCATTTGATATTATTCACAAAATATCCACTTTACCTTTAACTAATTAGCTTAATCGTTTTTTAAATCATTAATTCTATAGCTTTTATCTTGAATAGGAGGGAGTTTCATAAAAATCTGAAATGGAATGATAGATAATTTTGACTTTTTCTTTTTTAATCCATAACTGAAATCTAACTTCAAGATGAGCGCTCTTGTACAATCAAAAACAATAAAAGTTTATTGCTACTTTTGGAAAGTACGCTTGGCCACTAAAAAGCACAACCCTTCAAGAAAAAAACTAATGCTTTTCAACTGATTCAATCTACATTAATTCAATTATTTTAAATTCAAACGTCTTTGTTGAATAAATGGATTTGATGGTTCAGTTGGTTAAAATTTCACTAATAACTGAGAGATAATAGAAAATTAAACACTTCCTTGAAAATCAAGATTCGGGTAGAATTCTTAAAACTAGTTTGATGCTAAGTAGAGAAGTTATATTTGTATGCGTATTTCTAATTATACATAGGTACTGTCACTTATCACATTGAATTACATATTCGTATAATAGAAAATTTGTTATTTTAGACATGTATGTATGGTTGCTGTAGTTTGTTTTGCGTGAAAAATTGAACTCAACTGTGAAACGAAAATCGTTATAGCGGAATATTCGATAATGTTCCTCACTTTATAGGGTCTTGTTCGGTCTTTATTGTCTACGTAGGTTTATACGTGTACGTATGTGTATGGAAATAAACAACTTAGTGTATAACAGAAACAATTATTATAGGTATTACTTATTACTTGTACATATCTTTTAATATGTTGATGAGAGGAGACTGTTCGGGATAAATACTTTTGTGTATGTAACTTCTACTGAAACTTATAATTCGATATTGTAATCAAAGACAAAACGAAAGCGGACGTTAAATTATTGAGGAAATGGTAAAGTTGAAGATCAAAATCAAATTGAAGCTATTTAAGTGAGTTTTGGTGAGCGTAAAGACTGAAACTTGTCAGATTTATGGTAGTTTGAAAGTGATTTTGTGAAACCGATACAAGATGTTTTATTAAATACGGTTAAACGCTGGTTGCGTCTCTTTACAGCTAAAGTTACATAATATAGAATTTATTTATAAAAGTATTGGTACTGACCCTTGTCAACTCTCTTTCTCGCTCTCTTTGTCTCTCTTGTTTTTATCAGCATACAGCTACTCAACCTTTAATTACGAGGGTTCACTTTAAAAGACCACAGCTGTTCCATGATATTAATATACAGTCGAGGGCTTATATACTTACTTCCCAAATCTCAATAAAGTTGATATTAGATGCAGTTCTATATGCACAACACGTTTTACCTATTTTGTAAATGCAATAGATAATTATAATTAATAAATAAAAAAAATGTTTTTATTTCATTGCTAATGATTGAATTGAAACAATTTCTAGAGATTTTTTGAATATTTACAGAATTGGTGGCGCTTGGATCGTCTAGAATAAAACGATTTTCTGCAATTCTGGGACCAAAGTTTCCAGTCAGAGGATCACTACACTTTCCAAAAAGGATAAGTCAAATTCAATTTGACCTAATCTGATTGTCCATAGGCGAACCCCTCTTTAAACAATGCACTTGACACGTAACAATATCACCACAAAGGAATACGTACTTCTTTACAATTCAACCAAAAAAGAAGCATTTTAGTCAGTGTCAAAAGAAAAACTGTCCTTGAGAATGTTTTCAGATAATCCTAATTGCTCAAAGGAACGAGGAGCCTACTGTTCCTCAACAACATTTCAGGAATTATTTTGATGTTTTACACACCAACTGAGTTTGTGTTACTATAGGAAGGGACAAAACCAACACGATCCGTTTTTACGTCGACCAGGAAAGCCAAACAATTTTTTTCTCTTCTACATCTAGTTTTCCGAGAAATTCTGATAAATATCAGGGACTTTATATCAAGCACATTACACTATATGTGAGTGTTGTATCAAGAGGATAATACAAATTATGTGTTATTTACATCGAGCCGGCAAATCATTAACGCAACTCCTTATCAACAACATTTGGACATGTTTCATGTTTACTTTCTTTCGAGGGTCAATATTATTTAACGAAAAATATGTGTAGTTTATTGTGGACACTAAAATCACTATGATATATTTATTAAGTAAAATTCGGACAAAAAATTAAATAAAATATAATAGAAAATAAAAAACAGTAACAGTTTAAAGCTAGAATATATAATAAAGGTATGTATAATATGTATAATATATGTAATATCATGTCCTATAGACTTGGTAAGAAGTTACGCCATTAAAAATCTCTTTTGGAAGGACGGTGGGTTCAGCCTTTCCTGCGCATCCAAGGCTTTGTGCGAACCTATCTTGAGTTAATAATATGTATTGTCAAGACGCTCACTTTGTTCTTATCTGATATTAGGCAACTAACTCTGCCCAGTGATCGTCAAACAATCCAACACTCCGTGATGACTTCAAAAAACATGTCTGATATCATGCCATTCACTTGTCACATCTCGTTTGCAATTGCACATCAGACCTCATTCTGATATGCAATGAATCATAGTTACACGTAGCTATGTCGTAATGCTTCTTTTAAAGTGGATGTATGAAAATCATTATTAAGATAGCGACACACTAGCCGAAGGCCGGATCTTAATGAAAATTGGAAACAACAAAACGAGCATCTCGACCATAACTTCATAAATGAGTGTTCGGTCTCGGCGCATCCACCATTTATGCCCGCTTCTTTATATATTTATAAGAAAAAACCCGACATCATGGACATGGATTATTTTGTTATCAGTAAATTGAGTAGCATTACTAAAGGAACCGTTTCAAGATAAAGAAAAAAGATTATTGAAAAATAACAAGGTCGTCTAGCTACGTACCCGGATTCTGCATAATCTTAAAACTAAGTTGTGAAATCTCGATAGTCGTGAACTGTCCCTGGAAAGAAAGCTGATCAGTTCGATTACAAAAAAAAAACATCGAACATGGATTCAAGCATTTTAGATGGGTAAATTTTCACTTCCAGATGGCATTTACAAACATATTTTACGGTTATATAGGGGTCTTAGCAAGAAAGTTAAATAATACTAATAATTAATATGAACTAATTAATATTCGAAATTATTCGTGGAAAAGATAACAACAATATTGGGTGTATGAGACCTTTATTTTGTATATTCACATGACTAGAGCTAACGTTTTAGCCTTATTTTTTTGGTAAGCTTCTGCAGAACTGCAAAATTTTTGCAAATATTACTCCTAATAAAAATAATTTGTTTAATTATGTTACTCTGAAGATTATGGGGTGAATGTCTGGCGTTTTATGCAACTATTTTGTTTATTGTTTGTTGTAAATGTGACTTAGGTAATACAAAAAAGTTTTTATCAACTTATACAATTTTGTCTATCGTACAATTTGCATAAAATGTATCTTTTGTGTTACAAACGTATAATTAGAAAATTAATTCTTTCGTCGCTGGGTAATTTGAAACATTGTGAAGATTTTTGATTTTCAAGACATGTTTTACAAAGATATTCGGCTGAAATGTTAACTCTATGTACTTCCGATGTTTAATAAACGGGAAATGTTCCACGCTGTAGGAATATTAGTTTTAGCATGTAACCGGAACGGTGGTTGTATTTTATAACTTTAAATTAGTTCTCCCACCGAAATATTGCCAATTTAATAATAGTTTTTTTTTTGACAAAAAAGGCAAAACATAAAAATTGCTCGTTATTTTATTAAATTAATATAGTTAAATGTAGAATATTCTTACTAATCAGTAACAACTAGAAAGTGTCATCATTGATATTGTCATTTGTTGAATAGCTTTTATATGTTTTACAGACATTTAAAAGGCTGTTTTTCAACGACTTGGAATTTATTACTAACAGGACTTGATGTTAGAGGAGTTTCTTTCAAGTATATTTATTAAAACCAAACATATGGTCACGTGTTTCTTGTTTGAACACACAAAAAAAAGAAAGAAAACGACTTCTGAATTGTAACATTCTACTGACTAGTTGATGGGAGTTTAAAATTCGAAAGAAGAGATGATGTGCATACGCTGATGGATATTTTTGTTTCACATAATTGTGACAGTTTCCTGGTTTTCGGTTTCACGCACATTTGTACAGTCAAATAAACATTAAAATTAAATGAATTTCAATAAGTGTAAAAATATCGAAAATTTTACCTGGTTGATTGAAAATGCTATAGTAACGTTGTTCGATATTCATTGATTCTTGTTTGACTAATTGATGGATAATTTTTTTTCAAGCATACAGACGGAGGGTTATCACTTCAATGCTATATTAGCCGTTATAAAGAAGGAACCAAGTTTATTAAAAATTCGAAAAGATAATGAAGGGTGTCTTGAACTGTGCTTTTAGCGATTTTGACAGCTTGTCACGTACAAAACGCATTGACAATTTAATATATACATATACATATATGTAGGGGAAAGTAGGAAAAACACTAAGACGCTGAACAGTGAGCCACTATAAGTGTTGCCTATTGTTTTTCAATTTTGGTGAATCTATCTTGTAACACAATATTCCTAGCTCTGAAAAACTCACTTAAATCAAATTGTTTTTTTGTCTGATCGCATTTGCCAGTTCTGATGAAAAACTCCTTTTTAGTACTGAAATAGTATATTAAACACAACTTTGATTATAGCAACAAGAGTCGAGCATTTGTTTCAAAAAAATGTATCTATATAAAACATATAGTATATGTACATACAGTATAGATCTATACATATATACTATTTGATTGTGTTCTATATTATGAAATACCAACTGGGATTTTGGGATATTTTTCGGTTCTGAATTTACGTGAACACATACAAACAAACTCACACACGCCCTTCTAACAAGCTTACTCGGAAGCGTTTCCATTCTCTCATATAAGAGAGCTTAGCAGCGTAAGAAGAACGACCCTTAAAAAGGATAATAAATAGCACCATGAAACGCCAACTCCATTATAAAACCCTATCCTAGTATACAATATAACCACTTACGAAATTTTGTCAATTCTTTCAAATTGGAAAGAGGGATAGTTTTCCTTTTTTTTTAAGAAAAAAGATTGTGGAAACTCTTTCACTGTGTCATCTCATTAAATTTATTTCCTATAATACTGTACAAAACAACGATTCTACTCTAGAATATTGAATATATACCTATAACGAAAATTATAATATTACAGCATTATACAATACAATAATATTAAATAACCTTTTTATCTATTAATGGCCAATTCCAAAAATATTTCACATAATTTGCACCAGGAATGTTTTCAATTAATAATTAATGTGAAAAATGATTTTTTTATTTCAACGATTATATAATATTTTTTATTTATTTTTACTTGAGTTCATATTTGTATAAATTTCCACTGGGTGAATAGAAATAGCGTAGCTGTATATTTTTTGGATTTTGCAAGTTTAACAGCTGTAAAACTGGCAGACATTTGCATTCGTTAGAATTCTCTATTGCATTATCGAATTTTGTTTAGTTTTGTGTTTGTTGGTTGTACTATTAATAAGGATTATTTAGTTTCTCGAAGTATATTAAATGGTACATTTATAAAATAAAATAGTCATTTACTTATTCAAGGTAATTATCCTGATTGCTTCATCTATAACTCCCTGGAAGAATATTATTTCCCATTCACAATATCAACTAAATGATGGTAATAAATTTCAAAGTCAGAACATAATGAAAAACGGTATTAGACATTAAATAATTTTTTGGTAGATATGTTTAGTGGCTTAAAGTCGTCTCGAACTTCTTGCTTATCGTTTGTTTGATCTTCAGTTTACCGATTCGATTTCTCAGTCTTTATACATACATATATACATAGGTATGCATATATTTGTTTCGCGGCTTACGATCTTTTCTATTCACAAAAATGTTATTTTTAAATATTTATATTAATATATTTTACTTATTCCCCACTTTAAGCATTTTAAAGGCTTTCTTGTCGATAATTTTTACCTCACATATATATACTATATTCAAGATCATTACGAACAAACTATGTCGATTCAATATACTTAATCGTTCGAAATTTTTGTTAGAAAATTGTTGATTTTGTAAGGTTCGTTTTATTTACTTTAAGCTAGGACTTGCTTGTATATACTATGTTGAATGTTCGTTGCCCCTAGAGGACTAAAAAGAAACCAGAGAGACTATTTGGTTGGATTGAACAGGGAACAGAAAGAAACAGTAAATGGATTTCTATACCGCCAATCTTTGGAGATAATTATCGTTGGGTTGTTTTACAAGGAATGACTTTCTTTTTATCTATTCTTGTTATTTCGTTTATTTTGTTTGTTAGCTTAATTAAATTCTTGATGCATCTTTAATACGATTTTTACTTTATGAACACGATTGTAGTACGAAATAAATTAGTGTATAGCTATCAGAAAAAAAACCTCGTGTCTTGTAGATTTTATAGTTATCCTGTGAAAACCTGAAACATTTATGAAGCTTCGACAAGATCATGTGACAAGATCCTGTATTTCATGTGTCACTTGTTAGTCGTTTACCACTGTTCACGTTGGCCAAGTTATGTTTCTTTCCGACTCAGTTTACTGCTAACATGACATTTTATCTATTCTTTTACTGATTTCATGTGATTTTCATCTCTATTTTACTTATTGATCTTCTCCTTCAGGATAATAGTTTTTATTATATATCTTGACAACAAATAAAATACAAAGCAATCGAGTAATGGTTTCTTGATAAGTTTTATATTTGTTCAAATTATCATTTTCTTTTGTTAATATTTCAGGTCAAACATAATATTTCATATTTCTAACGTTCAAATATACATTAAAATTCACCAATACTAAATCAGAAACGAACCAAAATCACTCAACGTTACACACTTGAACTGTGATCATTTGATCTGTTTTTCTCCTCGATCCCTTAATACGAAATTATGAACAGTTTCTAACTTTTTACTTACCCTTACTTGGTTTTCTATTAATTATACATACATAACATTTAAAAAACTTTGGACAAAAACTGAAAAATTTAAATTAGTACATTTTTCTTTTAAGAAATATAAGGAATTAATTAAACTTCTGAATGAACTCGGAAGACTTTATTTTATTTAATTATAAATTTTCAAATAGTACAATTTTCAAATATTGGATAAAAACTTCAAAGATAAACTGTTAAAAAAGTACTTTTCAGAGATTTTCATAGAAATGAAGCAATCAGCTTCCACATCAGACGCTAATTATCTATAATTTGTCTTATTTATCAATAACTAAGGATTGTACAATTCCATAAAAACTTTTGTTAGTTAGTCACCTCCTCAAATTAGGAGTAAAACAATTAGTACAATTATTTCGATTAAACTTCTAGGTATTTTCTATTTACTTTGATCTTGATGTAAACTATTACTTTATTTGTAAGTAAAATATTATAATACAATGATTTTTTCTAATGTTATCAGTTTTAAGAAACAGAAAAAAACGATCTTCAAAAGAAATGCGAATGAGAGGATAACATCCAGTTCTGAATATCTGTTCGTCGGTTATATTATTTTTGTCATTCCCTTGAGTCGGTATATTACAATTCACAATATAGTCTCATTGATTTCTTGAAATGTTCATTTTATTGTGAAATTAACTGGCGTACTGGGGAGTGTTCGTTCTTATTACTATTAGTTTTATTCGTATTTCAGTGATGTGACCGTTAGCGGCGTACTTTATGAGTATTGAATAGGGGCGGATGAGCCGCACCCTGTTAGGGTGATAATGTCTCAGCATACACAACTTCATTGCCATGATCCCAACTGAATTTATTCCAGGCGTAAATCAATATTAATGCACATTTGGATGATTTCTCCTTTTTTTTTCCTCTAACTGGATTAGTGATTGGATTATCCGAAATGCAGCGAAACTTCCATCAAATTTAGAACAACAACAAGCCAATTCAATTAAGGGAATATACTGATAAAGATTTTATAACATTAATCAATATTAAATTATGGAAAGTGTTCTTGAAACTGAAGATTTTTATGTTTCTGGATTTGTTAAAGAAAAAGAACGTCATCCATAAAATTTTAACATCATAAAAAAATCCAGTCAGATATTCAAGGATATCCGTGAGTTTATGAGTGCAATTTCACAATGCGATTAACATCTTTGACGGTTGCTTCTTCACATCATCACGTGACTTTCAGTAAAACCTTGTATTCTAGTCATAAACACAAAAATGCTTTTTTTATTTGCCATCCCCGTTCACCAACAAAATCGGAAAATTCACAGTATTTTTTTCTTTTCTTTCTGTCGAAATTATTGCTAGAACAGTTTCCGGGGATGGGTTACAATAGAAAAAAAAGACTACCCTCTATCTCAAATAGTCAGCGCTATTAAAATACAGCTGGCAAAACTGTTGTTCTCATTCCCTGTCACGTATAGAAATGTGGCATTAATGTGGTGATCTTGAATGTGCTATTCTTACCCTGTTTTTTTGTCAAAAAGGGAAAAAAGACTATAGTAAAAATACAATAATTTCTGTCGAAACTCATCAATTGAAACGGATAGGAAATTATTAACAAAGAAAAGTCGTTCATTTTTCAATAAACAAGATCTCATTTATGTAAGGAAGAAAACAATCAAGAACTTGGTTGTTTTGTTTTCCCACGCGGAAAACTATTACCGGAAATCTTTCTACTGGTTTCTCTTCTACAATGCACTTGAGCCAGTCGGTTTTTCGAGTTTTGCTTTTTTTTCCTGAGATAAAAGATTCTATTCGATCTCTTCAGTAAATCGAGATACAATTCGATTTGGTGTATTCGATGAAAATAAAAAATACAAATAGAAATAAAAAATTAAATTAAAAATTTCGTACTCAATCAAAAATCATTCATTTGAGATTTCTATAAGGTTGGTAGTTTTTTTTTTAAGTTTAGCAAACCAATGCAATACTTTACTAAAACTTATTTGGTCTTGAAGTACAATCATGGTAAATTAATGCAACAACTTGTTTTGCGGTTGAGACTCCTTAAGGGGAGAAAATTTTTTCACGAGAAAATTAAATGTTTCACTCCTGTGTAAAACACATTTCTCTCAGGCAAACAAAAAAAAAAATTAACGGAAATCTTTGTTTAAATATTTACCGACTAAATAATTCACTCATTCGTAAAACATTACTATTAACAACAATTTTCAATGTTTGTACTGAAGTTTTTATTTATAAAACACACCATCTAATTAAATATATAGAGTTTAATTTAGAAGTTTTGGGGAGAAATCTTTTCTGTTTTGAATATTTCAAGGAATCCTTGGTGATATTTCTGGTGAAAAGTTTAATGAGATGATTGAATAAGTTAAATTAACTTCCCCTATTAGAGGGTGAGGACTAAAATATTGACTTTAAATGTTATTTTTATGTATTTCAACTAACAAAAAAATTCATTGTTGTTGACATAAATACCGACTACCACAACACATAGGAATAAAATCCGCAACGAAGTTTATTTGAAATTTTATGAGTGGACATAGAGATAAAGTTTTAGATTTAACTTTAACACAACTCTGTAAATTAATAGAAAAACAGTTGGAATCGCCTGAAATAACTAAACGGGATTTGAAATTACAATAACTTTGTTACACACATACACACACACACACACACACACACACACACACACATTTATACAAGTGCAGTTTTTAAAATAATTAATGAGAATTTTTAAAATTTGATAGAAAAGTGTTCCTATTGTCATAATTGCTTTTAATTATAACAATATCATCAAATTTGGAAATCTACTTGTCAACTATTTTGCTTCAACTACAATTTATTTATGATCATTAATTATAACGATTCATCCCTGATTTTAGTGTAGTAACAACATTCTTCGTTGCATCCCATTACTGCACTTATAGTTCTATTTCATAACTTTAAACAGATGTGCTTCCAGTCATTATCTGTCAAAGATATGCGTTTCGGCGCCCACATACCAACCACAAGCCATACAGAAATAACATATCCATTACCTGTTCAGTTATTTTGATGATTTATAACAAACATTTATTTAACGATGAAAGTAATAATAATAACAACAACCACTTAACAAAATTATATCGATAAATCTTTTTAACGTTTTAAAATTAATAGTAATATTAGATTCATAATTTTTCCGAAATTTCTAATAAAATTTGTTGGTTTTGTTGGCAACTATCGATTAATTTCCAGCTTTCACAATCTTTTTGCTTATTTGGTGAAAACTTACAATACATTCCTACTACCACAGTGGTTATAACTTTGGATCAACATTTACACTGATGAGTGTATTTCACAAGGACCATACATATGTAAGTAGAGAACTGATCAATAAATAGTCTAGAAATAGGTATTTTAGAACAGTTCAATGATTTTCAAAATATTCAAAAACAATTATTATATACATACATATATAATAATTAAACAATTAACCTTTAATGAATTGACAATTCAGCTCATAATAGAATTCTAGTCGTTGTAACACTGACTCTTTGTTTCTAGAGTTTCTAAAAGCTCAACCAAACGAAATTTGGTGAAAGAAACAGTTTATTTCAGTTGAAATTAGGTGAATAATTAATTTCCGGTTAGGTTACAAACTGAGTTGAATCCTGTCTGCTTAAAATAAAATGGCACAAAAGAATTTTTGTAGAATGTGTATACTACAGATTTCATACTAACTTGTACGAACTGAAACTGTAATAAAATCAAATAGTGTTTTCTATCATATAATTAAAAGTGGATGAATAATTAATTTCCGGTTATTATGTATTATGAATTGATTCTAATTGCAGCTGTCTAGAATTCAACTTGGAAATGCACTAAAATCCAGATTACTACACAAATTACATTCAAATCCCAATTTCGAATTTGTCTCAATTAGTAAATTTCTATTCATTAAAAGATTCTAACAGTTTACATAATATTTATACAAAAAAAAAATTAAATTCTACTTTAAGAACCTGACGCGATCGGCAATCACAAACTGAATTGAAGGAACTTAATTGTAGAACTAATATCAAGCTTTATAAAAGAGGATCTTGCAAATTGAGCAATTTACTTGAATTCAGTTGACGCATTTGTGTTGTGAAACGTCTTTTCTAAACTTGACTGGTAGATAGGACACAACTAATTTGTACAACTTTATTTCTTTTCATTCAATTTATTTCAAGTTTTTTTACAATCTAATTATTATTATTGACAGCAATGAAGTTAATTTGAGACAAATAAATTGTTGAAATTTAAATAATTTTTCTGAATAATAATAAATATGCTATGTTAAAATAATTCACATTTATCTATCGGTTGTTTTCTTTTACAGATTGTTGTTGTTCTAACAATACAGACGTATTATTGTTCAATTATATAAACAAATCGTTGTCGACGAACAATGTTTGAAATTCAAATCTTTGTTTTGTAATTTATTCGCGCTTGAAAGCGTGTTTTTGTTTGGTGCAATCGTATTTGTAAATTTAAGTTTTTCAAACATCTGTTGGCCCCGATCTTTTGTGTCTTTGAATTAAAACTAAAACTAAATAAATCTTGTTTGGAAATTGTCAGTTATATCTTAATGCAACAATGTGGAAAAACTCACAACATTAAAGATTATGCTACTGAAAAAAAAACAGTAGTAAAAACCAAAAAAAAAATTGTCCTGTGTCTAAAGTTTTTATTAGATATAAAGAAGAGTAATTTGTCAATGTGACAGTTTTAAATATACAGATTAGAAAATTTTGAAAATTGAAATCTCAAGAGGAAATTGATCGAATAATAAATACCAACCGATAATCCCAAAGATTTGTTTGAGCTTAATTTTTTTCTCTTAATGTAAATTATAGATGTAAATCTCTACTGTTCTACACAATCTCACGTGTTATCGATATAAATTTGATTTGTTTTTATTTTGTTGGATTCTATTTACTGGCATTGTTTTGGTGGTATCTTTGACAAATGGATTTTAGTCGACAGACTTGATTAATGCAGTAGTGTCGCCCGATTAAATTCAAAGTCTTAAAATACTTTTTGTTTATTTTAAAATCGAGCCATGCGTTACGAAAAATCTGTTTTAGAAAAAACAATCGTTAATTTTAGACATTGGGCAAACGAAAAACTTGATTAATTATGTATTATTTTTTGGTTTTGCGAATTGCGGTTTTTATGGTTGAAATAAATACATTTAACCACGTAAAAATTTTGCAATATGTATCGATAATTGTTTTCACAAATACGATTTAAAGTTGGTTGTTATCGAGTATATTATAGAGACGTGTAATTGTGCAATACAGTGGTTGATTATGAACAAACTATAATAAAACAATGATCAGAACGTTACACCATACACGTAGGTATACAATGAATTATTTTCAAATGGAATTGTTAATAAAACCCTCCCATACATACCCTATCAATATTCTTCTAATTTTAAATGGGATCTCTTGATATCTGCATGTTGTATCAATTTTCAAAAATACACATACTTAAAAGGGTAAAATTCCTTTGACAGGAACAAACTTTTAAATGTAAATATCTAAAATTCGTAACGTATTCATCAGAAAGTTAAATTTCAACGTATACTTTACTCTTTTTGGTCATGTAAATTACAACTCTGTTAAACCTAAATAAACGTTCGACAGGTATATATATCAAATGTAGAGGCTTAGAACTTGGTCAAGAAACTGAAGCTAATCCTTAATGGGCTCAATTTATTACGGTACTTAGCAAGTGATTTCTTCTTCTATTTAACAACAAAACATTAATTAATTTTGGTTTTGTAATAGATTGACCTATAATGAGGCTCAAACATCTGTTACCAGCCCTTTAAACATACCAGTAATGTTTAAATTTAGAACTAAATGTACTTACTTAAAGACAAGCTACACGTGCTGATAAGGTAGTAGGTATAAGGACATGTGGCATATTTCGTTATGCCCCGGTTTTGAAAAACAAGGGTAAAAGAAGAAAAAAAAACAACCAAAAAGGAAACATCCACTGGGTTATTAAGGTAATTTATTTTTAACACAATCCATACCATTCGTGATTTAATTGAGTATAACATATGATAAGACAGTAATAATCGATCAAAAATTATTTATTTGAAATTTTAAATGAATTACAAGAAAAAAAACTATTTAGTCACATTTGATATACAAGAGAATTTATATTACGGGTGTTTCGATCAAGACAAGTCGAACTTTAAATGTAAGTCTAACTCCTTTACGTGGTTACACGCCCGATTACACTTTCGAAATTAGTAGCGAAACATTTCACAAAGATTATTGCTTTCGACGCCATCAACCAAACATTTTAGATGTTTCTGTCGAAAATCCATATCAGCTTGTCAAATTCGAAATTGTTAAAGCATCACAGCACACACATATATATACATTTATCCGTAAATACACCAAAAAATTTACTATACCTAATCTGATTTTTGCCTAATTTTAACTGAACTAAATAGAACTTAATTACGGCAACTGTTCTCAATTCGATTGCCGATTACACTCTAATCTGATATTAGTGTGAAACTAGATTATAAATTGTTATTTTACTTTAGTGTAGGTTATAACACCCCTATTACTAAGTATCTATGATATGATAAATGACCATAGAAATTCCCTACTAAGATACATATTTTCTAATTTTATCGATCGAAGTACTATAAAATTTTACCCTTTAAATTTGATTGCACCTTGCAGTTGAGAATTAGGTACCTGAATTGCACTAGAAGCTTAAAACCGGTATGGCGTAAATTATAATACATAATACATCTTTCACCAATGAATATAACTGTGTTATAATTTCATTTGAAAAATAGTTAAATTAAGATTTTCTTGAGAATCAAGGCAGAATTCGCATTAAAACATAAGAAAATTAATTTGACAAACTAAAGTGCCGTAGAATCTGTATTGCAATAAGTAACTAAAGTATCACGCACGCAATGATATACGTTTGTCATGGCACATTTCGACCATAAATTTTATATACCTACTGTATATTTATGTATATGTTTTCGGCAATGTGCAAAGTTAGGCAATTCGCGAAATGTTTCGTCAATTCGCAAAATAACCAAAGTAGTAGTTAATCTGCGAGTAATTCGCTGATTCCAAATAACGGATAATTTTGTTGTGTTTTATGTCAGTTTAAATATAAAATCAATGTCAATTATTAACGGCGTTTTTTCTTGTATTTTAATATTATCAATATGTTTATAATTCAAATTTGTTACAATGGCTGACAGTAATTGTGAAAATCTGGAATTTTATGATAGTTTTTAAATAAATAAAAAATTTTATGTATAAGATGAAAAGAGGCCCAAGTAAAACATTAACGACACCCTCCAACAAAGTATATTTTTATGTGTAGTACGTTGTATGGTGGTTGAATGAAGCTCTTTACTGTTTACCCTGATATATGAAGCCATTTTTATTTCGTTCGACATTTATTAGGTAACAAGAGTCTCTCTTATATGTATGTGTCCTGGTCCTCTAAATATTTCAACATATCTACTGAAATTTTATAGATTCATTCAAAACTTAAATATTTAACATTTCATTTATAATTGGATGTATCATTTAATACCATCAAATATATATATATATATATATATTGTATAAGGAAGCCTACGCAAACAATTGACCCAAATACTAAGGATTCAAAGTGGTAAACTCAAATCAAGCTGTTAAATGCCTTCCAGGCGCGAATAAGTATCTAACATTTTCTTAATTACTCCACTTGGATACAATTATTTCTGTCGATTTAACTATGTCAATTTATCTACCCACTTTACGTCAAAATTAAAAGAGATAGATGTATTATACATATACATAAATGGTTGAATTGTTGAATATTTACATAATATTTTCACCTGTAAGGTATAGGATACAAGTGAGTTTGCAATAAGCATTTTTACCTTACGGTATGGTACGCGAAATATAATGGAAAAGTGTTTCCGGCCAATTCGAAGGTTTATAAACTGTTCTAATAACAAATAATACCAATTATTGTTGATTTTTAGGTCTTAAATGTTATTCGGCCGAATTCTGTTACTGATCATCATCCACATCGCCTAATTTTGTCAATCTCAAATGTAAATAGGTGGGGAGAAGATGAAGAAGACGAAGACGAAGACGAAGACGAAGACTTGAGGAAGACTTGCTTAAATGAATTGTCAAAAAAGTCACTGTCACTATAACGATGACAAAGACGAAGACAATGACGTCAATTTGAATTCTACAGAATAGTTATTCGTTATTTTCTATTGTTAAGATTTGTGGATGAGGGTTGCTGTCAAACAAATTGTCTAAAGAAAATGTAAACATTAATTTTAAATATTAAAATTTTGTTAGTATATTTAAAGAGTGTTTAATGATTAGTTATAAAGATAACAAATATAGTTTCTTCATACAATAGAATGAAAATTAAGTGATAACTGAATTGGTATAATTCGTTGTCATATACGAGTATATCTATGTATATAAAGATATATCAGTTCCGGATCTTCTTGTGTTAGGAGATGGCAGACCACGCATAACAGCCATTAAGCTTGGTCATAAATCATATCATCTCGGCTCGCTGATGGGATTTGTACTTTATGAACAACTGCATACATCCTCTTTGGATTCAAATATTCCCACTTATTCGTAGTATAATTCAGAGAATTATACCTACTACGAATATCGACGCCATAACCACTGGGTAATTGAATTGAGATCGACCTTAAAATTCTGACAGAGTTTCAAAGAGGATGTTGCCTGAAAAATTCATATGGTTGACGATAAAAAGACACCATGATGATAATACTGCTCTAACGTGTGTGGCCTATATTGATAATCCGTCAATATTTGAACCTTGTCAAATATCTATCTATTCATTTGATCAAAATAAAGAAAAATTGAAAAATATGTTGTTTACGTGTTTACTACTCAATATTAATTTAATTGAGATACACGACGAAATTTATATGCCTCATTATATTATACATAGCAACCCCAATTGTACAAATTGCTACAAACGTATAAAAACCGATCATTAAATTCCAATTAATTAAAATATGTAATACAGCTCTCAACACTGTTATGAGAAATTTAGAATTAAAAAAAAATAAAGCTATCAAAAGTTGATATCCTGTTGATATATTCCAGTGAATATGCGAATTTTTCGTTGAACGAACACATGAAACAACGATATATCCGGATATATTCACTCTGAAATATCAACCAACAAGTGATGTATATGTTGTAAGCGAATTGTAAAATTAGCCATTCTATAAAACGACTGGGCAAATTGTAAATCTAAAAATGGACAGAAATTTTTTACAATTTGCCAGACATTTCCAGGCGTTTTATAAAACGCTAGTGATGACGTTAAAACTGGCTTAGTTTTGATGCAATAACCGAATTGACATTATATCCGATACCGTTATAACCAAGTTCCACTGTATTTATTTATGTTGTTTTCAGTCGAACTTTTTTGAAGAGCTGTATAATTTTGAATTATGAGAAATTTTTCAATAATAACGGAAAATTAAATACTGTAAAAATTAAAATAAAAACGTAATTTACAGAGAAAATTGATTTTATTGTTATTTAAAAAAGGAGGAATAATTTAAAGTGTTACAACAATTTTCAACATCTCCCCTCTTTTAGGATCAATTAAAATTTAATTTAAACAATTATTCAATATGCCAGTAACAATCTAATATAATCATATATGCATGTGATAATTATATATGTTTATATGTACATATGTATGTATCAGTCATTATTTTCAATACTGTGGAAATTCAATATTAGCACAGGCAAGTTGCGTATAAATATTTTATTAACTTGTTAAGGGTGAACTTGTACCAATTAAATTATACGCAATTAGATCTGAATGGAGATTAGTGTTTTTAGACACCTTCAACAGTTTCTGTTCAACATTTGAATCGCATAATAAATGATCTGGTTAAGACTCATGTCGACATTTCAAGTTGATCACGTTAATGATGTACACTTCCCGAAACAAAAGCTTTCGTTCCACAAACATACATGCAAACCAGTTATTTAGCATTCAATGATTTATATGATTTTATTGTTTCTTTTTCTTTCTTTTATTATTTATATTCATTTAATACAAGCTAAAGAGCAGTGGCGTAACTACACCCCCGCTAGCCCCCGCACCGCGGGGGGGCCCGGAGGTGCAAGGGGCCCGATGGTAAAGGAGCCTAAATGGAAATTATGGAGTTTACTCGTACTATTTTTACATTTTGGTACACGGGTCAGATATTTGTTGAATTTTAAAGTATCTCACCTCGACAGAACTAAAGGCCGCTAGATTGACCATCAGGTTTGTCAGATTTGAATGTACATACATACAAGTTATAGATACAAAATTGTACCCTACACTCTACATCGAAGGGAAGGCATGCTTGAAAACAAATTTTTAAAAAAACTTATTCACACATCATATTTTGTACATGTACAAACCATGTGCCTACATGTAACAGCAAGTTTGGTGCAACTACATGTTATAAGTAGCTACTGCAAAAGTACGCACTTCGAACGTAATAAGAAACCTCCCCACATACAGATCAGTCGACTGGACGTTGAGTTGGATCTTCACCTTGTAGCGACTAAGAGAATAAGGCCGATTTTGTCGAATTTCCACGTAAAATCTTGAAAACAGGCATTAAAGCGCAATTTCGGCAATATTTTTCAGAGAAATCCGCGAGAAAACGCTGAAAAACGACCATTTATAACAAATTAAAAATGAAAACTGCAGGTGCCGCAAATGAAAACAGGTTTAGTAAAATGATAGATAAAAATGTTATCGGTTCTCAATTTCAAAACTGTGAGCTTGGTGAAATCGATCACGAGAATATTTTCCTTCAAAAATCACGAAAAACGTCCAAAAAACCAAGAAAATCAGCTCAAAAACGAGGAGAATCGATGAAAAACCACGAAAACGGCCAAAAAACCAAGAAAATCTGCTCAACAACGACTAGAAACGGGCAAAATCCACGAAACATGTCCGAAAAAAAACTCGTCGAAAACTACCGGAATACGACAGGAGAATCGGTTCAAAAACGACGAGAAAAAGGCGAAAACCACGAAAAACGGCCAAAAACCAAGAAAATTGGTTCAAAAACGGCAAGAAAAGGGCCAAAACCACGAAGAACGCTCCAAAAAAGCATATCAACTTAAAAACGACGAGAAACGGTCAAAAACCACGAAAAGCGGTCGAAAAACGAAGAGAAACAGCTGAAAGCCACGGAAAACGGCCAAAAAGTCCACAGATTTTTATTTATTTTGTATGTGGATTCAAATCGAACAAACTTTATGGTACCTCTTTGGGGCCCTTTATATTATATAGAGGGGCCCCGTTAACGATACTTGCGGGGGGGCCCAAAATTTGTAGTTACGCCACTGCTAAAGAGTTAATTAAGGAACATTACAATGGATCGTTTGTCGCCTTGTATGACGCTTGAATTATTAATACAATTACTAATTTCCTATATTTCAAGCAAAATTATAAACTGGTGTTAAGCACTAACTAAGAACAAATTATTTATTTATTTAAAACAGAGAGATAGGAACTGTACAAATGCAGTAAATTGCCAACAACTGCATTTCTACACTTCGACTTTTAGTCGTTCTGAAATTTAGGGGCACGGTTGTGCACCATCCAAGTTCTACAGTGAATAACAATTTTCACACGAACCAACTTAGGGATTTTTTTTACCCCTCGTATAACTCTGCTTCGAACAATGATAGAAACGCAAAAAATTAACACCATGCAAAGACCAACTTTCACAGTCATATTACTAAATTTGAAGCTTTTAACCTAAGTGGTTCATGAAATGAACTACTTAAAAAAACATAGTTTTCGCGATGCACAGCACTAGACCGTAACTAAATTACCTGATTTATGTATGTTAGCTAAATTGTTTTGTTGTTATTAGATAGTTTGCAATGACCCAATCAATAAAACAGTTGTACGACTAGAACGCCGATTGTATCTATTAACCATTTTTTTTTTTATAATTTCTGTTTAAACAGACACTGAAATAGATAATCTAAAACAAAAAAGCTTTTACATAAATCAATTTGGATGAGTAAAAAGATTGGTGTATCCGTCGTAGGCATAATGTAATATTAGGCGTTTTATAAAATTCCCAGGCATTTTATAAAAAGCCGGCAAAACAAGCATGTTCTGTTTTGACTAGGCAATTAACAAAATGCCGGCAGAATGTAAGCGTCAGAGCACATATTTCGTTATCCCTGATTATTTTTTAGGCATTTGACAATTTTTCTAATACAAAATAGTCAAAACACGCGAACTGATAGGACGCGCAACTTTTTATCGTTTACATGAGTGCTTGACAATAATTTTTCGAAAATACATAATCAGATCTTGTCGTAAAGCATAACCTTACGACATATCTTTCAATCTTTACAATAAGAGAAACGTTTTCTCAAAAGTTTCTATTGCCTATAAATAGAAATTAGAGCAATTTATTATAGTTCATCTGTCGAATAGTAGATGATCATATAAAACTTTCTAAATAGTTGTAAAGAATCGTCCAGAAATGACAGATTTTATGATGCTATAAAAATAAACAGGTAGTATACCATACCTAACCCTATATAATACTGGTGGGCTATTACTAGAGTTTTGTTGAATCAGTTTCTTTTTTTATCTAGATGGGATGAATTAGGAAATTGTCCCTTCGAGATTTAGTCAATAGAGGGAACATACAAATAGTGTTAAATGAACAAAACCATAGTACATTTGAATAAAACTTCAATTTGTACCTTAGCAATTTTGTGGTTGATTAAAATATGTTGATAACAGTTAAATTAGATTAAAAAAGATTAACAAATTTTATTTTATTATAGAGTATAGTCCTGTATGTATGGACACATATCGTATTAGATGTTACCAATACTAAAATGCATATTGGAAAATCGAGTGAATTCGTGTGAATTTATCACACTAGCCATATTTTGGCGACACAACATCTTTAAACCAGTTCAAGTTGCTTTGAAAACATGCATTTTGGCGGCACAACAATGACGTCGCACTGCCAGTGGTTTGAATAATTCTCACTCGTATTCAAACACTAGCCTGCTGTATGGTTTGAATACAATTTATGTGGAGTGACTGCAGACGCAAACACAATTTATCTGTAGTGATGTCAGCACGTAATATGTCACGTGACCGGTTTTAAATACATGCATTTTCTCGATGTATTCAAATTCAATGTGAATTGGTGACGTATTTCAATAATATAAGACATACCTATATGAAAACGGTGCGTCGCCAAAATATGGCTAATATGAGTGTAAATCTAAATCACAATCTTAATAATATGGATCGAATTGAAGTAATTTCCCTTGGGTGAACACCTTTACTGTTTGGTATGGTCGTCCATTATACATAAGTGCAATTATACTGGTCTAAGGCGTATTCTCTACGATTTTCGAGGATTTACTAGGACCAGAACTTGATTGATATGTTCTAATTAAGTTGCCCAATCTAGTGCAGTAATTTATTAACACAATTGGAAGAGACTTGAGAATATCTCTAGAATTCAAACTCTATTATACATGGATAACAATATACTGTATCAAGAGAATCGGCTATTAATAATAAATACATATACATATGTATGTGAATATGCAGAATTCGAATAGAATGTGACATCTAGTACAAGCTAGTATTATACCTTAAAAGTTTTCTAATATGAAATTTTTTGTTGTGTAGTTGTGTACTCATCGTATTTACATAAAGAGCATAAAAACCGTTTCCAACCCAGTAAAGATATACGTAGTTTCAGAAACAATAGGACTATGGTGGTTCAACTCAAGACTCTGTCTACTGAAGGCTCCAGGATAATACGTCTCTCTTTTGGACAATGATTTATCCACCACACTTGCTTTACTAGTATTTTCCCCTCAAGGCATTGCGTTACTTCCTTTTTGTATCTAGTTGTTTTACACAGTAGTAATAGTAACACCCTACAAAGTGTTAAACAAATGATTCAAAAGCTCAACTTTTTAAAAACCACTATTGTTAAAAACTCACTATAAGCAAAACAAGACAACAAAATTATTTCTATATTTGGAAATTTTCAGTGGGAGTTTACACAAAAAAGATATCAAATTCAATTGTTTAGAAAGCAAAAGCAATTTAGATTACATTCATCCTTCTTTTTTCATTTTACTTTTTTTCTCAAATACAAACCGATTTTCAACAGATTTGTCTGACTTGATAACAATTCATTTTCTTTTCTTATCAAATAAACGGATAAATATTGGTAATTCTGATGGGATTTTGGTATGTTTTTGGCATTTCCGTTTTTACGAGGAAATAAGGCGAAAAATCTAGCGAGTAAACATAGAAAATTTAATGAGAATCGGTTTGATCAAAGCATTTGAAAACATCGTCGGCCCGGTTCCTTTTCAATTACATTTTCAATTTCGTCGAGATTTGATAAAACTGTGGCGCCATCTTATGCGCATACAATGTTAATATCAAAAAGAGGTTTAACGAATTTTTTCTAAGGACAAGAGCTTATTCAGTATCTCTTTATATACATATATAAGATAATATATATAAATATATATAGACATACGTATATGTATGTCCTTTAAAGTTCTGCCAACAATAATAACCTCCAACTCAAAGAAAACGACATATTTAAATAAATTTACGATGTCTGCAGAATTCGTCGCAGTATTGAGCTTAAAATAAAAATCTACACCACCATAGATACACATACACATACACATATATTCACGACAGTGGTGTGGCAATTTTCAGTTTTCAGTAATAACTGAAAACTGTCTACTGCCTTTCAAGCAAATAGAATTTTGTTATTCTGCCGACTAAGTATACGTATGTATGTATTCAAAATCGATACTGGATTGCGATGTATGTTAATGAAATTGTGGACATTCAAAAATACTGAAAGCAGTTGTAGGGAAATTAATCGGTCAATTTAACTCAACATTTCTATGTTTAATGTTAAATTATTTTGCAAGGAATTGACCAAGTGGAAGAGATAAGATTTTCGAATAGAGTTTAAATGGATGAGACATTCTGTAGTGGTAGTTACATTAAAATCATGCACAAGAACAATACCTGTCTCAACTATGATGACAAATATGAAATATGAATGTTCAGACACATATGTTCTTGTCAACTTGTTACTATTTTTGACGGTCAAAGAATTATATCAATCAAATAACATAAGATGCCATCGTGTTTTTAATATTTTATGTTAAAAATTAACGAAAGATATGCATCATAATAGAATTTATTTTTATTTTTTGCTTCTATTCAAACACCTTTAAATTTAATCGTTGTTAGGATATAACGATTTTTGTTCTCACTGTTATGCAAATCACGTTCTTAATACATATTAGGTTTAATGCCAGGAGAAGAGTTCAATGATAGTGAATTATTCTATTACTTTCAAAATAACCGTAAAATGAGCGTTTAGTCAGTTAATTCTTAGTAACCATTGCATAGATTAAATTCTCATGTAAAGAAAAAAATATAACAACGAAAAAAAAGACTAGCTACTATGTACTGAGTACTGAGTCTTAACTGAGTTTGACCTATAAGCAGTATACATAAAACCTCTATTAGCTGTTAAAATATACATATAAATGAGAAACTGGATTACAAATTGTCTGCAAATAATCGAATTACATTCTGCGTCAATATATGTTGGTATAAAATAATTTGATTAGAAATAGAGTTAAAATGTACAAAAGGTGTAAAAACTGAAACAGAACAAGGACCTTTGGTGCACAATGCCTGGAAGACCGTGATTACGTGCCCCACCAGAAACAGTTATAGTAAAACTCGGCTACAACGAATTCCACAGGACCCCAAAAATTGGTTCGTTATAATAAGTTATAATTGTTATTTATTATATACGTGTAGTTAAAAATAATGTCGAATTTTGTAAAAATAAAAGAATCTAAAAGTTTTGACGGTTTAGGCAATTTTCGGCTGTGAATGGTACGCGCGACTGGCGGTTCCCTTGGGTGTTTTCGTTTGTCGCTTCGAACAGAATCAGTTTGAAATACAGATGAAAAATAATTCAAACAATTATTCTAGAACACATTAAAATAAAACTTTAGAAACTTTCGTTTGGCAGTTTAAGTTTTCAAGTAAATTTGTTCGCTTTAGCTATGCATTCGCTATACCCGTGATCGTTATAACCGAGTTCCACTGTATATTATTTTTGTTCCTTTCCGTTTTTTAATTTCAACGATAATTATGTTTTATGAATCTTGAAATTTCCGTCTTATCAGTTTGTTGTCGGAGAAAATGGACATGAACTTCAGAAAAACTAGTGTAATTAGATTGTACAATAAATTAATAATATAAATCATTTTGTTTCGTAATAAATGTATCTATAGTAGAAAAGATTTAGTTTTCCATATAGATACATATATTATATGTTTCTAATAAAATTCAGTTATAAATAAATTAATAATGATTATTATTGAAGACAAGCCAGTTCCATCAACATACCGTAAATATTTTTCAAACTAACATCAAATTAACAAACCGTGAATTTTGTAGAGGAAAAAGCACCCATATATAATCGAGATTTTCAGGAATGTTCGATGGACTATTGCCAACACACAACCATCAAATATATAACATAAAATTGCTATACCTAACGCTTCTCTAAGGAAATCAGATTTTCGTCAGCTTTAAGTTCATCCAATGCAGGTACACGCGGGTTCAATCGATTATATTATTACATTAACTAAATATCAATATTAGAATTTTACAAAAACTTAGATAAACATTTTCAATAAACTAACCAATAATAATAAATGAATAAATAGGGAATACTATTACTGGAGAAATGATGGTGTAATGTCAGAGGTTGACTTTTACAAAGTTACATCGTTGACAAAAATAGGTAAAGAAGAAGAAGATGAAGAAAGTAAGATAGAATGGTTAAAATAGATGACAAGATTCGATAATACCTCATTCGCAAATTTAAGGAAACATTCCCCTAGCATTTGCGATTTGCTAAGCTTATAGCTAACGTGAATTTTCAGGCGAAAAGCTAAATCGATCCAATTTAAAGACACTGTTTACATACTGTTACGTCGATATAGAAAAATTCGATAATTTTTTTTGTAGATGTTTTGTTTTATTTTCATTTAATGTAATTTTTCAATTTAAACGATTTTGGTTTGTCTATATACAGTTATTAACAAAAAAAGTATGGAAATCCGTTTTTGTATAGTTGCATTCAGAATGAATTTTAGATTGACACAGCAATTCATCCATAACTGATTTATATGAAAAGTTTTATATGTATAGGTTTAGAGTTATGAATTTCCATCGTTGATTTACAATAGAAATATAATTTTTGTAGAAAAAAAATGGATATCCAGTATTGTTGATTAACAGCTTAAATTACTGCAATTGAAAAAAACACTTGAATTGGTATATTGGTAGATATTTGCTGTTTTGATATTTATCAGTTATTTACTGTGCATAGGTGTCAACACATTTTCACAGATTGCAACTTTGATAGCTCGATACAGTCAAACATCGATGTCCATTTCAAGTTTACGATCAAGCTATTAACTTCTGAAAGTGGTAAGTGGAAAATCAGATTTAATTACACTATTGAGAAGATTTACATTGTATGTCAATTTTATACGACTGTTAACTAGTAGAAATTTAAAAGGCGAAAGAAGTATCTAGTTTTAAGAGCCTTGTGAACTAGGGCTAAGTCTGTAAACCATAATTATTTAGATGTTGGGGCTCATGTGTTGAGACAGTTTATATAACTTTCATGGCTTACGAAATGGTTGCAGTAAACCAGAATGACTTTTCGACCCTTCTTCTTATTTGTCTAAAATACTTACGACTTACGACATTTTCAAATCAACCAAGATATTAACACACTGTTCAACTTCAATTTATTGAGATTCTTATAAACATTTTTATATTGTTTGTTTTCATTATTATTATTTAAAAGAAAATATTGATTTCCAGATTTTTCTCAATACAAATGTCACTATAATTCATCGTATTAGCTGAAAGAGAAAACCGTACAGCACAAAAGATAGAATTTACACAATACTTAGCATTATTGTTTTGATTTAACTTGGTATTTTTAAATTGTATAAATTTGAATCCGCCAATTAAATTGTTCCAATATTAAGGTTATTTATGGCTTGTCTTAAAAAATCCCAAACAACTTTTTGCAATAATGATGAGGTTTTTTTAGTTAAGGTGGATTCAGAGTTTGCCGCAAGAAGTGAAGTAAGCGCGTCAGTAACGCAAGTCGAGTTGAACTATAGGATTTCAATGTATCTGTTCATAGTTCCCAGCCAAGTGAAAGCACGAATATTTCGA
>JAZBHA010000347.1:40225-77785 GCA_037464855.1 Iselma pallidipennis | reverse complement strand
TTTTCAGCACCGAATTATTGCGGTGAATTTGATAATGCTGGCGGTATGATGAGTGTTGATGAAACACTAATGTGCTCCTTCCAGGTATGTTTTCGGCGTTTTCTTCAAAAATATTTATAATACAATCATTTATGTTCTATAGATATTGAAGCCGTCTGAAAAGAAAACCAAGTATCAATATCAAGGGATGAATTCTGGACGTCCATCGACACCTCAGCGAAATCCAACCAATAAAAAGAAATAAAAATAGAATCTCATATAATTCAACAGAAATATTTTTATTTTTTATTATTTTCTCGTCTATATTCAACAATTGCATTTGTAATGTTGTATTATTCTAATACTGTTAGAACAGTCAGTCGCATTATTATGTTAAAAAGTATTATTATTTTTTTATGTAGCTCTTTTTCATCTTCTGTGCAAGTAAATTGTGATTGTATTGACTGATTTATATTGATTTTTCGTTGTATAGGGTTTTCTCTGGTATCGTTTCACAACCATACACACACAGACACACAGTTTTTTGTTCTTTCGTTCATTCAATGTACATAAATTATTTATTTAGAATTGAGCCAGTTAATTGGTGTGTTAATTTAATTAATCGATTGATTTATTATTAATTTGTAAAGAAACAAAATTTGTCGCTTATATAAATACATGGCCCAGCCAAAGACTTTGTGATTGGTCATTTTTTGATGTGTAGTTCAAATTATTATTGAAAATAACAAAAAATGCAAGAAAACGAAACAAATAATACTTATAGGTTCCTGTATCTGTCTAATTTTTATTTTGTAATTTGTATAAAGTTCTTCGACCTTTCGCAATTTAATCACTTTATTGAGAACACGTTTGTATAGAAATTTTCAAAAGGGAAGCAAAGAATTCTTCTGTTTAGTTCTATTATGATTTGAGAATAATAATTATTTCATTTCTGGAATTGACAACTCTTATTATACACCGAATGTACTTTAAAAGTAAATAAATAAATCTATATATATATATTAATAAACTATTGTTTTTTATTTTACCAGAAACTCGTGGTTAAGCTAAAAGCCCAATTTATTTTAAGTGGAAAGTTGTTCATCCATATGCAACCCCTGCTGTATGTATTATTGGTTGCATAAGCGACATGCAATTTTGGTGGAGGCGCCGGGTTAGCAGATTCAAAATTTTCTAAACAATGAACATCTTTTTTTTTTGATATTAAATTATTCTGATTCATAATAAAACATAATGAACGTTGAAATTTTGCGCAACATTCATTACTTAACGGAAAAACAATATTAAAACAGGTACTTGAATTTATCACAAAACAAATAGTTTTATCTCCGGTATTGTTTATTAGAGAGAATTTTTTTGTTATCTATGGGAAGTCAAAGAATTATTTCTATTTTTGCTCATATTTTTCGTATCATAAAATCTAGATTAATGTGTCTTTTTTGTTTAAAAATCTAAAATTTGAGAAACAAGTCTAATGTTAGCTCACAACATAACAACAAATGCAATAAAATTTTTGGAAAAAAATCGATCATTTTCCTTGATAAACTATTTTTATCATATAAAAAGGAATATTCACCGTCAACTACATATTATTTTTAAGTCATGGTAGTAAATGCTTCTCTAAAATGGACCATTTGCTCATTGCCTATTTGGGGTTTTTATCAAACTAGGTCAAAGCCTACATCCAATTGAGCAGATATTTACAGTTTACCAACATCTATTTAAATATGTACATAGTTTTGCTATCTTAATAAACAAAACAGGTGTTAGTAGTGCTTACTAACACCTGATACTCAGTAGATTTGTCCAAATCAAATCATATTCCTGAAACGTGAAAGTGATTCACAATCAGTCATTTCTTTAGTTTCCTTAAATATCGAAAATTCCAACGAAATTATTTTACTAAAACAAATAAATCGATGATGAGAAATTAAATGTGTCATCGGACGCACCTTGCAGCTTATCTTATCAAATATATCAGTTAACGATAAAATTTAGAAGTGTAAGCTTTGATGAAACACAATACCTGTACCAGTTAGAAACGCTGTATAATAAATTCGTTAGTGTATTTGAAAATAATTTGATATTACAATAATAAAATATTTGTTAATCAAAAACCGGGAAAACGGCAACATTGCCGATTAGATGTTGGAAAATGTGGGTGAAGTTATCAATTTTCCTACTTTTATTGAATATTAGTTGTAAAATTTGTGCTCAAGAACTTGATCGAAGTGTTGAAGTTTTCGATAATAGTCAGGATAATAATAATAATGATGGGAAGCAACCAGTACCGATACCTGTCGGTGAAGACAGACCTAATGAAGAGAGGCCGAATTTAGGTCCACCAACTGACCATCAAGGTAGAATGATTGCACCAACGATTTCTATTTATTAACATTGAGAAGCTAACAGTAATCGTAATGGTAGTTTTATTAATATTTAAATTGTTTTTTTTTCTAATTTATAGCAAAAGCATCCGAATCGGAAGCTCCGAAAGCTCCGAAAGCTCCAACTTTTAATGACGCTGAAGTTGATGTATTTGAATCAGCTGATGTAGTTGTAACAAAAGACACTAATGGGAAAATCATACTTAGTTACAATGCGGATTATGGTTAGTTTTGCTACTAATTTCTAATTTTTCTAGACCAAAAAAAAAAATGTATTATTAGCTTGCTTATCAGGTGCTTGCCTTATCAAAGCAGCCATTTTTTGGGTGGATACTTCACCAATTAGTGCTTTATTAAAGCTTATTTAACCGCCTATTTTTTGTTTGCGTTATTTAAGTCTTTTGATGGTAATGTAGCTTACACGCTTATAGAAAATCTAACAAAATTTGGAAATTTTGGGGAAAATCTGTATGAGAAAATGCTACTTCTGCTGAAAAGCCTATTATCAGTTAATCATTATTTGTCTTATCGATGCAAAATAATTTGATTAATCTTATCGAAAAAACTACGCGTCTTTATTTTCTAGGAAATGTCGAATAAATGAGGAAACTTTAATGTAGCATTTTTCTTGATGAATAAAACTTTTAAAAAATTTTAAAAAACACTAACAAAATAATCCTTGACGATACTAATTTATTCTAGATTCGGCATTTGGGTCTAATACTTGCTCAACATATTTTCGTGTAATAATCTTCTTTATCTTATTTACTCAATGATTGACTCATTGAGGACACAAATAATAAAAAAATATTTGACTTTTAAAAACCTGCTATTTTTCGACTTGGTTTTTGTAACAATCTCTGTGTCTTTTATAGATCCCATGACATCTGAGTATGCTCCACCAGAGAACAGTCAACGCGGTTATGGTGGTAATCCGTACTCTATAACCGATACACGTTTAAAACTGATCCGTTCATACTTTATGTACCCGTATTATGATAAAGGCGGTAATGCCGATAATGAGGGTGATCATCAAAAAGCAATCCAAACATCATCACCACAAGTCCATAAGAATTTGAATTTTCAATTACCATTTTTTGGATTCCGTTTCAATTATACAAGAGTATCACTGAATGGTTATTTAGAATTCAGTGATCCACCAGCAAATTACAAAGATTATCCATTAGTATTCCCAGTTAAAGATTGGCCGAAACGAAACGATCCATCATTTATTGGTATTTTCTTCAGTAAATGTCGTGTTGGTAGTTTACGGGATGAAGATATCGATCGACGGAAGCCAGGCGTGTATTTCCGCATGGAACGAGATTTACGAACAAGACTGGATCAGATGGGTGTTGAGATACGTGAACGACTCAAATGGGATATACGAGAAGGAATCGTTGGTGCTGATAACTTTGATCCAAAACATGCTATCATTGTAACATGGAAGAATGTATCTTTCGGTGGTGGTATCTCAAATTCTCTCTATAAAGTAAGATTTGTTGCCCCTTTTTTTCAATTATTTTGATATCTAATTTTGCCCAAAATTTTAGACAAACACTTTCCAAATGGTTTTGGCAACGGATGAAGTCTTCACTTATGCTATGTTTAACTATTTAAATTTGGATTGGACCAGTCATACTGAAGCTGGTGGTGATACAACTAACGGTGAAGGTGGTATACCAGCGTATGTTGGTTTTAATGCCGGAAATGGTACAAGAAGTTATGAATATAAACCATACAGTCAAGCTTCGGTAATTCGGGATTTAACTGGTACCGGTTTTGGTAATGGTATGAAAGGAAGACATCTGTTCCGTATCGATGAAGACATACTTATGGGAAGTTGTAATAAGGATATCGGTAATATTAGAATTTATAAAATTCCTAATTTAAAAATAGTAATTGTTGCGGTTTTGTGTTGAATAGATGGTGCCAATTTGCCTTTGGTGTTTGCTCCTATTAGTGGAAATATGCTTGGTGGGCAGATTGTAAATATAACTGGGCCATGTTTCAAACCAACCGATCAAGTCATTTGCAAATTCGATACAGAAGAAGAAGTTTATGGTGTTGTTGTTAGTAATAATCGAGCCATTTGTGTCCAGCCTAGGTTACAAGTCGAAGGTTATATCCGATTAGAGATTGCAATCGGTCCTGGGACTTACAAATGGAAAGGGAAATACTATGTTGGTAAGTTTTGCTTGTTAAATAAAAACATACAAAAAAAAAACAAAAATTCTGATTGAATCTTTGTTTGTTGGATTTACCAGAAACCCCAGCAACAGCAACTCAGAAAATCTTCTTCGACGATATGTCCTACAATGAAAAGCATCCCTCACAGATCGGTATGACTTGGGAGAAACAGAATTTAACAACCAATGAGAATGCCAATATTCGTATATCATTATGGGGTTATCGGGAGACTAGTACCATACCAGAATTTTTGTACATTACAGATTTAGCTGAAAATGTTCAAAATACAGGACGTTATAATATAATACCATCACAATATCGTAATCGTGATAATCATTACTTAACTGATCTCAAATTTGGTTTTATACAAATCAATTTAACGGAATCAATACCAGTAACGAATACTTTAAGTGGTACTACTGAAGTTAAAGTAACACCATTAGTGTGGAGTCGACCAATACCATTAGGATGGTATTTTGGACCACAATGGGAACGTAAATATGGTACGAATTGGGCGAAAACCCTATGTGATCAATGGTTAATGGACGATAGGTATTTAAAGAATTTTGCACATGAATTACCACAATGTCCATGTACATTGAAACAAGCATTAGCTGATAAAGGAAGATATATGCCAGATTTTGATTGTGATAAAGATGCAAATCCGAAATGTTATTTCCATCGACAGGCGGTGCACTGTGTCAAAACTGGATCTCCAACGTAAGTAATACACTGTCGCCAGAAACCTTTATCTGTATCTGTTTTTTTTTCTGTGTAGACTTCAAGGTGCTGAGCAGCAATGCTGTTACGACAAGAACCAGTATTTAATGTTATCCTACGATCAGAAATGGGGCTCATATCCACGTCGCAGTCATAATTTAGGTTATATACCATGGTATGAGGCAACCAAAGTACCAACATTATCACAATGGTATAATGATATGGTGCCGAGATTTTTATGTTGTTTATGGCAAGAAGAGTCAGCTGTTGGTTGTGAAACGTTACGTTTCGAACGTCGACCAACACAGGATTGTGTTGCTTATCAAGCACCAGCTGTTGCTGGTGTTTATGGTGATCCACATTTTATCACATTTGATGATTTACATTATACGTTTAATGGAAAAGGTGAATATGTTTTGGTGCGTTCGAATACAGTTAGGAATCGTTTAGAAGTACAAGGACGGTTTGAACAAATGCCAATGAATGCATATGGTGAAGTGCGAGCGACACAATTGACGTCAATTGTTGCCAGAGGTAATACATCAACAGTTATTGAAGTACGCCGTAGACCGGAAGAAGCTAGATGGAGATATCGATTGGATGTGATTGCTGATGGACGAAGGGTCTACTTTGATAGACCATCATTGAAGTTCCAACATTTCCCTGGTAAATTTTACAATATTTTATAGAGAATTTCGATGAAAAGTTCTAATTTGAAAAATTCTAGGCGTTACTGTATACACTCCAACGTACATTTTCAATCAATCTGAAGTTATAGTAATGTTCGATTCGGGAGCTGGAGTAGAAGTGGTTGAAAATAGTGGCTATTTAACTGCACGAATCTATCTACCTTGGACATTTATCGTAAGTGCCATACATTCTACTAACTTATCGTTTCGTTAGTAGAATGTATGGCGCTCTTACCCCCACCAATAATCAATGGTAGCGGTGGGGGTAAGAGTGCCATGCATTCTACTGTAATTATTTTTTGAAAGTTCTTGATTATAAGAGTATCCGCTATCAATAAAATTTTGCAGAATAAGACCATTGGTCTTCTGGGCAATTGGAGTTTCGATGTTCAAGACGATTTTACATTACCGGATGGCAATCGAGTCGGTGTTACAACAAATTTGAACGATGGAGAACGTATCTTCACCGATTTCGGTTCAAAATGGATGTTGGATGATGTTGAAGATCCACAAAAGGGTCGTGCATTATTTTGGCGTGAATTTGGTAAAACTGCATCATCATATAATAATAAAACATTCCGTCCAGAATTCAATATGGATATAAATGTTTTAATACCGGAAAATCGCTCAGAACATCGTGATCGTGCTTATGAATTATGTACCCAAACTAATTATGAGTGCCTGTATGATTATGGCATGACATTAAATAGAGATCTTGCACATTTTTCAGCAAATTATAAAGCATCAATTACAAAACTGAAAGAAATGAATCGTGAAAAAGTTGTATCCTGTGGTGTATTAGAAACACCAAGATTTGGGCGGAAGGATACATTCTTATTTGTACCTGGCACCAAAGTTAGTTTTGAATGTGCTCAAGATTTTATTCTAGTTGGTGACCAAAGGCGGGAATGTCTTGGAAGTGGACACTGGAATGTTCCTGATTACGGTTATACAGAATGTTTACGTAAGTATTCTTATTGTTTCAATCGCTTTTTTTAAAATTAATTAACAAAAAATGTCAGGTCAACAAGAATATTCATCGAGAATGGCAGCTATCACATCCGGTATCGTTTTAGCAGTCCTTATACCAATTCTACTTATTATAGCTTTTCTTGCTTATAATTTATTTAAACGTTTCACAAAAGATGATCATAATTCGTGGCAATATACAACACCGTATCGTTCAAATAGTGCATTAAAACTAACTGATCATCGAGCCTTATCCCCAACATCTGATGATAGTTTCTCACCACGTAGTGATCGTTCTGGCGGTAGTGGCGGTAGTAATAATAGTACAATGAAAAAACGCCGGAGTTATGATCGAGTTTATCGTACACACGAACCATTAGAAGGTTTACCAGAGATTGAATTTGAAGATAAACCATGGGATCCAAATGTTTTGGAATACGAACCGGACACAAAACAATTACAGCAACAACCACAACAATCTAGTCCAAAATCAGATATTTATAAAGAACCATACAACTCAAAACCGGATTTAGTACGAATCCAATCAAATCCGAATTTAACTGATAAACCCGGACTCTCTTACAATTCAGACGATTATGCAGTACCGTTCCGTACGCAAAAACAACGTATCAGTAGTCAAAGTAGCATCATTACAGATGTTTAGAAATTTTTATTAGAATTTAGAATCTTCCTAGCATGTGGAATAATTGTTTGACACTTTTATTTAAATTCTATCCATGTCTTTAATGTAAAATATAATATTTGATAAAATAAAATGTTTTAAAATCAAACCAGAAATCATATATAGTAAAACGGTCTATTTCACATGTTAGGAGAAGCTAAAAAAAAGATTTTCCTAATTGGTATAAGTGACTGCTCCTTTCCTAAATTGTGGAATGGATCTTTTACTATCGAGTTTTTATTGTGTCACTGCCACTTTTGATTTTTAGCTTATTTTAATAGAAATACCTAGAAAAAAACCTGTAACACAATTATTTTGAACCCGTTTAGGCCAACAGGAATATTCACAAAGACAAGCAGGAATTGCATCAGGAATTGTTTTAGCTGTTCTAGTACCATTGGTACTGCTGTTTCTTTATCTTGCCTATAGATATTTCCAAAAGAGACAACAAGAGAAAGAAGATGAAGAACAAGAAGCACTAAATTATGAAGCACAGAAACGGTATTTATTTATTTATTGATTTATTTATTAATTTTACAAGTTCACCCAGTTTAGTTGTTATAAAGTAATTACCTATATTCAGTGTTCAATAATCGATTAATGTGTATGAGAATAGTCTCATTGTTTAAAATTAATTATATGCATTCAAGGTCTAGTTGTGTAATGAACAACGATAATTTGAAGTTGTTGCTTATTATAATTGGAGGTACCTAATGTTTTTTCTTTTTTTTTTTGTTCTAGGAGAGCTCAAGAAATAGCTGCTAGAAAATTAACATCCGGCGATGATTTAGAAGACGACAAGGATAGCAGCGTTACTAGTGCCAAAGAGACAACATTATATTGATAAGAATATTTATAAATAATTTGCTAGATTTTTAGTCTTTGATGATAGTTTATACATATAGGTAGATTTAAGTTATTTGTTCGAAAAATACAAATCTAAACTACTTATTGGAATATTATTCATAATTTAATAATTTAGGTACATAAGATTGTTGTTTTGTACATGAATATAAATAAAATTTCTAATAAAAACGGCAATAAACTAAAAGCTGATCATGTAAATACAGTTGAACCCCCTCAATCCGTCATTTCTCATAATCCTTGACGGAAAATCTAATTGCGCATATAAGCGGGACAATTTGTCTCTTCTTTTTCGAAAAATAGAGAGCAAACTATCGTTTTCTTTAGTTTTAATGGGGCAAAAGTGAGGAGACAAAATACTTCACATGGATGTATTCATCCATGATCAGTTAAGTTGTAAATCAGTTGAATGGAGTGCCACTGATCGGTTTGAAAATCAAGAAGTAACACACTACATGTTAAGGTGCGTCTACACGGGCAGAAGTTTCTCACCTAACGCCATCCTCCGTTCTCTCTTTTTGTTGAAAAGAGAGGTGAAATCGTTAAGAGAAACGATCGGCCCGTGTACATGTCAAGACCGCACCGAATTAATTCGGACCCGGGAAGCTTGACTAGTGTTACAACTGATTTCCGTTTCAGATGACTATTCATATTTTGATTATTTTGTACAAAAACAAATTAAAACACCGGTAGCCCCTAAAACCAAGTTGACCCCTCCTCCGTTAATCCAATCTGGCCCTGTTTTTGCTTAACCAACTCCATCAAGATGATTGTGGTGGATTCAGGCATTTATTAGGGGCTCGATGTCTATATCCTTTGAGGCGCCTTGAAGCTTATGACTTTTTAGGGGCCTCCTGTGTAACGACCACCAAGAAAAGGTAGAATGTATTATCAAGCTTTACCTTTAGATGGTCGCTTTTTGTCTGGAGGCCTTGAAACCTAAGCTTTATCAGTTTCATAGTAGATCCACCACCAATTTTCAGTACATATTTCCTTTTAGTGACTTGCTTCCAATAAATTCTTTATTTCTGTGTATTTTGAATATTGTAGAGAAATGATTTTAAATTTTGTATAGGTACAGTGTAGTTTTTTAAATCACTAGAAACTTGTTCTTGATATGTTATCTTGGTAGTAGTAGTAGTAGTAGATAGTGATTGTGAGTGGGTAAAATTGGATTTATTTGGAATTAATATTAATATTTACTTGATTTTCGTTAAAATATTGGCAAATATGTCGTCCAAATTGTCCACCGTTGAAGATAAGAGAAAGTAAGTGTGTTAACTACATATTTTTAAAAGAAAAAAACAACAAACAATCAAAAAAATATATAACTCTTTTTCGTTGTTTCCGAAAAAAATACCATTTGCTTCACCGGTACCTATCGCGATCTCGCCCTAACATAGGAGTAATTAAATAATTAATCAATTAACTATTTTTTTTTTTGGTTGATTTTTGAATGGTTTGTTTTCCATAAACGATTCTTTAATGTAGGTCTATTCTTTTTAGTAAACAATACAAAGGGTGCAAAGAGTTAATATGGCTGCTAAAAAGATCCCTTCTATCTCTTTTTTTTTGGCCACACTACGCATGTAAGTTGACTTGTCAGCTTTATTATTTTTGACAATCTGTTTGAAAGAGATAAATGTACTTCACAAGTTATTTTTATAAAAAAACACATTGTCGGAAATAGAGACTTGACTAGTCAACTTGTATGTGCAATAAACCGATTTGATACATTTCTGAATAAAAATTATAATTTTCAGCTTCCCCGGAATACATCGATCGCCTGAATGTTTGGAGCAATTGATTTGCCCTATTTGCAAGCAATTCTTATCAGTATTTCCCATTCATATTAAGAAAAATGAAAACAACCAGCTTTTGTCTGTATGTGGCCGTTGTAAACTACCTGCTACAGAAAACTATCTAAGATATGAAATTTATGAAACTTTAGCTGCAACTATGTTATTTCCATGTATTAACAAAGAGTATGGTTGTATTGAAGAATTATTGCCAATGGATGTGAAACAGCACGAAACTTTGTGTCCATACCGTTTGGAATCATGTATTTTTCAGAAAAAAAGTGATTGCCAATGGAATGGTAGGTTGAATGAATTTTTCGATCATTGCAGATCGGAACATAGTCATTGCATATTAGAAGAAAATGATTTCGAAATAAATACAACAAAAACTTTTGATGCTTTGAATGTTTTCGTATTTTTGGATGAAATTTTTGGTTTTAAACACAGTTTCAATCACAAATCGAAACGTTTAACTTGTTCTGTAATTCCGTTAACAATTCATGATAAAACGATCAAATTTAATCCACGAGTTGATTTGAAAACAGAAAATATAATATTAACTCATAAATTTCCTGAAATTAATATGAATGAAGCCACTCCACCAAAATCTATTGATATAAAGTTGAAAAATATGTTAAATAATAATGATGTAACGATAGAAGCAACTATAAGAATGAATACTAACAAACATCGTTTTCATTGTCAATATGAAAAGATTTTGGTTCAAAAGGTCTTACAACATCTCTATGTGGATCATAAACAGGATTTTATAAACATAAATGATATCATATTGTTGCCATTTGATATTGAATCAACGAAATTGGTAAAACATCATATTTTTTTTAAATTTTCGGGCAATTTATTTAGATTAATCATCCAAAAAAAAACCCAAATCTCCTTTGGAGGTGCGAACAGATCGATGTAACTGATTGTGAGGAAGATGGAGTTATAAAATTCGAGATTAATATTTTCGATAATAATAATAATAATAATAATAATCATAAAGAAATCATAATTAGACAATCTATTACACACCACAGAATCACAAAAAAATTTGAGACAAAGGAACTTAGCAGAAATGATCCACGTTGCATATGGGTAAATATTGATCAAATCAGCGATTTGATTATTAACAAGATTTTGTCATTTAAAATGAGCGTAATAGAAGGATAGTTTCTCCAGTTAATTTAAGCTTTAATTTTTTTCATTTGTAGTGTAATTGTATAGTGTAGGTATGTGTGAAAACGTAATCTTTATAAAGTTTATTGGGGGAGTTCTACTGTATTTTTTCTAGTAATAAATTGAATTGAAAAATGACGATTTTTATTTTCAAAAACAAAAATTTCCCAAACTGGTTTTGTAATCGCAAAATTCCTAATCTTATCACTAATAATAATAGTTTTTAGAATTTGCAATCACTAATTTGAATTTCGCGGTAGGAAATCGATTGCAATTGTTTTCTAGGGATTTTATTTCAATACAGTTGGTAGTAGTGATTCATTCAACTGTTCCTGTCAAATTCGTTACTTTTTGTTTTGTCATTATTGTGAAAAAGAAATCAATTGCGATTAAATTTATTTTGAAAATTGTGGAAAATTATTAGGAAAATTTGTGTAGAATTTTCCTAGAAATTAATTAAGACTTGATTTATTTATAAATTTTCGTTAAAAAATTCATTGTAAAAGTGTCATTATTATTATCTAGAACAACGTACATAGCCGATCTTGAACGATTAAATTCAGTCATTCCTCCTCTTCGCCAACAACAAGCTACTACGGCCAGTAAGTGATTTTCGCACTGATTTTTCTAGATTTTAAGGCAAATCTTTCATTTTAAATTGAGTGAATTATTTAATTTTCGATATTTATTTTCAACGGTAAGTTAGTTTGAATGCGTTTCGTGTAGTCTTGATTTGTTAAAAATTGATAAAATACATGGCTGAAGGTTTTTCTTGGAACAATGCAATGCGTCATGTGTGTGTATGTGTCTGTGTGTTGTATAGTTGTTAAATTGTCGATAAAAACTTGTAATTTATTTATTTATTAATATTGGAATTATTGTTGTACGATTGATCTTTAGTTTATTTATTGAATTGTGATAATTAGCTTGAGGTGTGTCGGGTATATTTGCGTTGTTTCTATACAGAGGGGGTGGCACTAGTGATTATACCATTATTTTTCGTTTGTTTTATGTTATTTTTGGGGGGCGATATTTAATGGTTACCATCATCATCTCATTTTAATGATTTATCCTTTGACCACCTGCCTGTCTGAATTTGTTCAGGGTGCAGGAGAGACATCCTTGGTATGTGATAAGGACCTTGAACGCGGCCGTGTGCCCCTCTCGCGTTCGGACGGCAGCAATAGGAGGTCGACGACCCTGGGTCTGTCTTTGTGTGACCCAGGTGTGCCTCCCTCTTTAATAACAATAAAAACTTTTAATAACAACTATTATTATTCATTCATATCTCTATTATTTTTATTGATACTGTTTTTATTAATATTATTATTATTATTGTTTTTTTTTGGTAGCCAGGGCCGGATCGACAATTAGCAATTACAGTGTAATTTGGACCTGGTGCTGAGCGACAGTTCATTTGAGGCGCCCGTACACTAACCACAACGGAGAGCCCCAGGCAGACGGGGCCACAAGCTCGTAATTCGGGGAAGGACAGTGCTCCCCCCGTGAAGCGACGCTGGGTCCCACCATCAACATTGCGACATCAACAAGATGCACTCACCCCTGAATCCCGCAATGATCTTATATTCCGCAAAGTGCGCGGCATCCTCAACAAACTCACCCCAGAGAAATTCCAGAAGCTGAGCGATGATCTGCTTCGCATCGAGTTACACTCGAGCGTTATCTTGAAGGGTGTTATTTTGCTCATCTTCGATAAAGCACTCGACGAGCCCAAGTACTCGTCTATGTACGCACAGGTAAGAGACATAAAAATACATACAAAACAAACTGACAATGTGAAAGACTTGAATCATAAATAAATGTGACATTGAATCCACTGAATATCCTTGGCTGTATAAAATGACGATAATTGAGTTCAAAGTAAAAGATCTTTTCTATTTAAATACGGATTTTCAAAGTAATTATAATTAAAGTTTATTCAAACCTTAGTTTATCTCAATGGTCGAGAAACTTCTTAATCAATAAAGCGCAGTGGTCAGTCATATCTACTTATTACTACTTGACGTTATTTTCAAATTTTCAATAGTAATTAAGATGCATTGTTTCTAAACATGTACTATAGTTTTAACGTATTAACCCCCCCCCCCCTATGAGAATGGGGCCCCCGTTAAGCTAAGGGCCCCAAAATTGCAAGAGCAGGTATTCTGTGACAAGTTTTTATCATTATTATTACCTATATGTCATAAACTGTACGACTTGGCAGATCATTAAATTTTAACAAATAATTGCTTTTAATTATGAACAAGTTTCATTTGTATCGATGCGTAATTTAATATCGGTTGATGTAATGAGTCTACTCGAATTACAATCAGATTTACGTTAGATGTAATCCAATCTAATTCCATAATGATTGATGGATTAGAAGATGATAATACATAAAATCATCGGACTATATATGTATTATGTATAATATAAATGTCTTTTGGGATTAGTTTTTGTTTGTAATTATTTTTTTAGCTAATATTTTTATTCTTGGATTTAATTTCTTGCGCTTATTTTTGCTGGCTTTGTTGTTAACAGATAAAGTTAAAATTGTGTATAAAATGATAATAATATGTATGTATATCGTAGAATGTAAAAAAAAATGTTTAGCCTGGTAGTGAGTGTGCTTTTTTTATCAACGTAATAGTAATATTACGTTGATAAAGTAAGCTTTGTTCATTATTCGTGTCATGTTGTGAAATAATTAGAAGAATGTAATCGATAACGGATGAATGTTAAAATGAAATTTTTCACATTGCATAAGAGCAACGAGTAGTAGTTTCAAGGCAACAATTTCCAATTAACATTATTTTATTGATAATGAATGTCTCATAAAAAAACCGAATTAATCAATTTAATTAATAATTACTTCTAATATGTACATATATGTATAACATTATATATTGTTGTTATGTATATTTTATAATTGCAGTTATGCAAACGCCTGTCTGAAGAAGCTCCTAATTTCGAACCAGCCGATAGTGCTTGCACTTTTCGTCTATTACTTTTAAACAAGTGTAAATTAGAATTTGATAATCGGGCAGCTGCCCTTGACTCACATACTGTAACTGGCAACCATGAAGAGGACGAAGAACGTCGTCAATTCGCCAAACGTAAAATGTTGGGCAACATCAAATTTATTGGGGAATTGGGTAAATTGGAAATATTATCGGAAAGTATATTACATCGATGTATACGAGAATTACTTGTACGTCGTGGTGATGATCCGTCAGAGGATTTGGAATGTTTATGTCAAATTATGCGGACCTGTGGCCGCATCCTGGACTCCAACAAAGGCAGAAAACTTATGGATCAATACTTCGATCGCATGAAACAATTAACAGAAAATCCCGATTTACAACCGAGAATTCGTTTTATGTTAAAAGATATCATTGATCTAAGAAACGATGGATGGGTGCCGAGAAAGGCAACAGTGGTGGAAGGGCCAATGCCTATTAATCAAATTCGACCAGTCGATGATGATAGACCTGGTTTTCGAAGGGAACGTAACCACCACGACCATCGTGATAATGATAGATCGAATAGTTCAGAATTGTTTCGACATCCAATGAGAACCAGAGGTGGTATTGATGATATGATTATGGGTATGAGTTTACAACCAACAACACCAAATCTAATTCCACCCACTCCTTTTGGTTCAAATGGTTTCGGAAATCCTCGCGATGGAGGTTTCCGTGGACATAATAATCAACGTAGTGGATATAACAATTACACCAGTCAGCGGGGACAATATAAACATAACCAAAATAATTCCAATTCTCAGTTTAATAATCGTAAGTTTAATAAAATTACAAACATCTAAATTAACTGATTAACTGATTGTTTATTTTTTTTTCCTTTTGCCCTTCTATAGAATCTGCTAAAGAAATCGCTCCTCGCTTCAAAAAGAACTTGATTTTACCTAAAGAAGAATTGGATGAAGTTGAACTTCGACCAACATCAATGCTATTCAATAAAGCTTCAGTGAAAACTAATAATATTATGAATAGTCGACCTGTTGAGCCAGCATTTACACAAACTGTTAAACAACCACCAACACCTCTACATAAAGAACCGCTGCCCATCAAGCAAGTTAGCTCTGATAAACCTAAACAGTCCAAAAAGGACAAGGTAATAAAATTTGATTATATTCATCTATTAATTAGTAAATTTGATTAATTGTTTTATTTGTTCATAAACTTTAGGGCCCGACTAAAGATGAAGTTTTGAAAAAGTTTGCTTCACTTTTGGATGAATATTGGAAAGGTGATATCGACCTGAAGCAAGCTGTAAACTCTTATAAAGAACATAAAGTTCCTGATAAATTTGCCAAGGATGTTATTTTGAGTGGATTTGTCGTTTCTTTAGACAAATCAGGTAAAAAAAAACACAATTTTTAAACAATTTTATTTGTAAATTAATTTATAAAATATTTCAGATGTTGAACAAGAAAAACTGATTAAATTATTGAGTAATTTAAAAGAGGATAATGCTCTTAATTCGAGTACACTTCAAGAGGCATTCAAATCAATGTGTAGTGTATTGGAGGAACGTGAGAATGAAATTGAAAAAACAACAAATTCAGTTGGTGTCCTCCTATCAATTGGTATATCAGAAGAATTGATTAGTTTGTCTGAAGTGGCTTCATTGACTGATAATGGTGCCCATTATCCATTATTTTTATTGGTGCTACAACAATTACAACAGAAACGTGGTCGTCCAGAATTAACTGAATTGTTTAATAAAAGCAAAATCAATTTATTAACTCAATTACCAGAAAATGATAAAACTAAAGAACGTCTATCGGAGATACTTGAAGAACGTGATCTAACATTTCTTTATCCATTATTACGTATTCAAGCTGATCTAGCTAGACAATTGAATATCGATCCAAATCCACAATCCTATTATAAATGGATTAAAGAAAATCTGGATCCAGTTAATTTCAATGATCCAGGTTTCATTAATGCCCTTATGACTGTTTTATTAAAATATATTACACAAGAGGCTGCTGCTGCAGCGAATGGTGATGATAAAGCTGTTGCTGAAAAAGAGAAGAGTATGCTAGAACGTTATCAACCGATTTTACATGCATTCTTACGGGAGAAACTTGCATTACAATTAGTTGCAGTTTATTCCTTGCAGGTGCATTTCTATTCTTTAGGTTTTCCACGTGGCCAATTGCTCAGATGGTTTATGGCCCTTTATGATTTAGAAATTATCGATGAAGAGGCTTTCCTAAATTGGAAGGAGGATGTTACTGATGCTTATCCTGGCAAAGGACAGGCTCTCTTCCAGGTGAATTTATCATTATTGCTGGCTTTCAATTAATTGATTTGTTTGATTGTGATTTATAGGTGAACCAGTGGTTAATGTGGTTGGAAGAAGCTGAATCTGAAGAAGAGGAAGGTGAAGATTAAGCGTGATGTGACGCTATTTAGGAAAAATTATTATTTAAGTTATTAAAACAAGAAAAATCAACAAAAAAAAAGTAATATTAACAGGGACTGTAGTCCTGGTATTTATTTTATTTTTTGGTGTCGACAAGGTATTTGTAGTTTTCATAACACTGTCGTACTGTCGGTAAAAAAAAATGAATGGCAGAGCTGCAATGATTTTCTTTATTCATGATTATTTACGCGCCGAACAACATCTATTGGGATGGTTTATTATTATTTTTTGTCTTTCTATATATGATAAACTGATCAATTGGTTGTAGTTCTAGTGCGTGAATGGTTTTTATATAATTTTTAATTGAAGTACATATAGTAAAAGTGATGTAGATCTGTAAGTTTATATAAATATTTGCATGAGATTGCCATCTAAAAAATTGAATGTGTCGTGGTCCATTTTTTGGTGTACCCGCGCACTTACTTACCACTCCGACTGTGTTGATAAAATTTAATAAATACATACATATATAATTCATGAGCTTTTCAAACAAACGTTTACATCATAATATTATTTTATAAAAATGTGTTCTGAATCTGTAATTTTTTTGATTGTTTGATGATTATTTTCTTCTTAACATACAATTTTTTTTTTTTGAGTATTTTTGTTACGAATATAGTTGAATTTTTCTCCCAATTTACCTACACTTAGATTAGTCTCAATGTTTCACATAAATGAAAAATCTTACAAAAAAAAAATAATGAAAAATGTACTGTCAGAATTGTGTTAATAATAAACTACTCGGTGGTATTTTGCTATCGATAAAATTTTAATTTCTCTTCTATAATTCTATATCACCACTTATCCTATAATCACCTAATTATTAGTCTTAATAAGAACGCAAGAGAAAAAATAGATTAGGAGTTAACGGATAATTACTATATGTCTATCATAATTATATTATTTCTAAAGTTAATTGTTCGAAATTATATCATGTAATTACACTAGAAAAAATTACGTATGGTCAGCAATTTTTAGAATTGGGGTATAAAATCATGGTCCAGTTACATATTAGCCTACATTTCAACCAGACTACGTTACTAGTAAAAATGGGGGTGAGTTGTGTTACAAATCTCTTTAGAAATTATTTGTTTTTGCATTTTTATTATAAAATATTTTTCAGATTCTTCCGAAAAACGAACATATGAAAATCGGGATATATTTCCTGACAACTATCGGTGTATGGCCATTGAAACTGGACGGTTATCCTCGTTTAAAGAAAATCTACACATTATATTCGAATTTAATGTATTATTATTTTGTGGCATTTGTTGTTCGACAATTCATCGAATTGTTTCGTTTAATTCGTATCGGAAATGTAATGAGAATGATGCAGAATTGTTCGTTAACATTATTAACAGCCATATCAGCTGTTCGTGTCTATGTTGTACGTGGTCAACATATACGACAAATTGTCGATCATATTCTAATTGCTGAAGATAAGATTGTTGCTAGTGGTGATGAGGATTTTAAACGCATTTATAAAGATAATGTGTGGTTGAGTCAGATGGCGAATAAATTTTTTATTGTTGTCGGTTGGATAGCTGCTGTACCATTCTATTTTGGACCGACAGCTGAGAAACATGCATATCCAGAAATGTATCAACCTGATAATATTACTGGAAAAGTACATTTACGATTACCATTATCTGAATGGATACCATATGATTATAATGAACACTATTTAATAACATTTATATTTCAAATTGCTAATGGATGGACAGCTGAATGTTATGTTGTTTATACGGATGCATTTCTATTCGGTTTAATGATATTTCCTGTTGGTCAAATGAAATTGTTACAACATATTCTAATCAATTTCCGGAAATCTGCTTTAAAAGTACAAGAACAGGAGAATCTTGATTATGAAGAAGCATCTCTAGCGACAGTACGAGCTTGTATTCTTTATCATAAAGAAATTATCCAGTAATTTATTTATTTTTGGTGTTTATTGAGATTTTGTAATTCGGTTTTTTTTATAGATATGTGGAAACACTCGATAGAGCTATGCGTTGGTTGATGTTGCTTGACTTCCTCTCTTGTTCCATCCAAATGTCCGTTCTAGTCTTTCAAGTGATAATGGTAGTTTTGAATTTTAATACAAATCAGTGGCGCAGCCAGGGGGTGCAAAGGTACAAGAACACAACGTAGTCGTGCCCTGTTACTAAGTTCCAACAACTGATCTATTTCATGGCTACAGACGGATCAGGTGGTTCAGTGTGACGTGTCTTATCCAAACCTTTACTGGATGTGCAGGCCAGTATCCGAGCTAGTCTGTCCTGAAATTCACACCCCCCCCCCCGGTACTTGCACCACCAAGACGACTAGTTAATTCGATTTGTACCCCACAAGACACATTTTTGGTTGCGCCACTGTTACCAATCATCATAAAACTGAATTTTATTGTTTTTTCTTCTCTTTTAAGAGTGATCTTAATGTGGTAATGGTATTTGCCTTAATTTTCCTAATTTCCATGGTTATACAACTGTTCTTATTCTATTGGAATGCTAATGAGATTACTGTTGAAGTAACTACCGAAAAAAGCCACCCATTTACTATTTGAATGAATAAATGAATTTTTGTTGTAGAGTTTGAACTTATCTAGAGCTATTTGGACCAGTGAATGGTATAATGAGCCAGAAGAAACTAAATGGTGTTTACGGATGATGATGATGAAAACACAAAAACCATTAACGGTATCAATAGGACCATTCTATCCGATGTCAACTGGGACTGCACTTGCTGTAAATACTTTTATTGTCGAAAGAAAAACAATCAGAAATATGCAAAAATATTTTTTGTAGATTTTAAAAGCTACCTATTCGTATGCAATGCTGATACGGCAATCTTATTTACGGAGATTGTAAATTCTATCAATTGCTATTAAATGCACCAATGGATTTAGAACAAGCTGGGTGCGAATATTCACTGGGATACACATGTTACAAAGAACACAAACAACCAAATATACTTATTTTTGAATTTTTTAAGGTTTTATTGTTTTAATTTTCAATTATATGCAGATAAGAATTGCAAAATTCAATAAATTCTTCAATAGGTTTACATGAGAGTGTTATTTTTTCAAAAATTGCGCCTTTTCAGTGCTGCCATCTGAAATTTAGTGGAATTTGTTTTTGTAGTGTTGGTATTGATTGGTGTTAAAAAATATAACCTCAAATTGGTTGATTCTTGTTGTAACCGAACGAAAAAAATGTTTAAAAAGTTGATAATTTAATTAATTTGCGATCTTATTTATCAATTTATCGTTTTCTATTTGTAGATTTGATGAAAAGGAAAGTGTCTCCAGTATACTTCAATTGAAATCATCAGTTCAAAAGGGCATACGTACAAAACTAGTAGAATGTTATCCACATTTAGAAACATTTATTGATGTTATTTTACCGAAAAAAGACTCATTACGTATAGTTAAATGGTAGAATTAATTAATTACAATCACACTAATTATAATAACAATAATCGGTAAATCGTTTTTTTTTTATTTTCAGTCATGATCATATCGAAATTATAGTCAATTCATCAGGAGAACTACTATTTTTTAGGTATAGAGAAGGACAATGGATACCTACATTGCGATTATTTCATAAATGTAATAAGATTTTCATTTAATAAGCGGTGCGTTATATTGCAGACAAACAGGACAATTACCCAGGACTTGCTCAGCTTTCCCAGTCCATAACGCACCGCTGCATTCAATAATAATTACTGATTGCTAATTATTTTGAACATTTCTAGATCCATTCTTTTTGCCAATGTTACAAGTCGACAAAGGAGCGATCAGATTCGTATTAAGTGGTGCTAATATTATGTGTCCTGGTTTAACATCACCAGGTGCACGAATGACTGATGTCCCTAAAGATACAGTTGTGGTAAGTAAGTCTTCTTAGGCCAGTTTCATATTTGCTTTAACTTGTACACTTGTCACATTATAAGTCCATCTATTTATCAGACAATGAACTTATAATGCGACTTTAATAGTTTAGTTAATTTAAAGTGGATTATGAAACCGGATCCTATAATTATTTATATAATTAAATGATACAAATTAATTTTTTTTTTAAAGGCTATTATGGCTGAAGGCAAACAACATGCTCTAGCTATAGGAAAGACAACATTATCAACTGATGATATGTAAGTATAGCGAAAACCCAAATATACAGAATGTTCCACCGTAAAATGCCTACCTTGTCCGACTATCAGCATAAATCAGTTAATCAATTTGCATCTTTAAAGTGCAGAGTGTGGTAGGTATTTCGCTGGGACATCTATGTATGCAGAAAGAGCAATTATTGGTCAAAGCCCCCGAGAAGCCGAATATGTAAAATTTTTCTTGTTGTTACTTGTATGATGATGGAGTATTTGTCTAGTGTCCGGTTGCTCATCGTGCCCTCAACTTTCACTTAAGTTATGTGCGGCATGACTGGACTCAAAGTGTGAGTTGAACAACCGGGCCTAGTGTTCAATAAATCACCTATTTAAGTGTGGTTTGAATCACCGTTAACGCTTACGTGAGGGATCAGAATCACTCACAATTAATACGTACTGAATGTACCCGAAGTTTGAGATCTCAATCTTAAGCAAACCCTTAAAGTTAATTTTGCCCAATTTCCCTGATCGTGAGATCCATAACACGCTATTGTCCAATATTTGTTTATGATATTTTGTTTTCAGATCGAAAATTAATAAAGGGATCGGTGTCGAAAACTGCCATTATTTAAACGATGGATTATGGCAAATGAAGCCAGTTAAATAAAAGTGATTTGTTAATGTGTTTTGTATTTATTACATAACGAAATAAATTTTTGCTATTAAATTTCCTTTTTTTTTTCAAGGATTTGTATCCCCATGTGTGGCCTTTATTCCTGTAATGAATGGATCCTGCAGTAGTTCTCAAACAGTTTGGATAATGTTTAAAATGTTGCCTATACTATGTATGCGCAGAATCATAAAATTCCTGCAAGACTCGGCCGGATTCGCGTTTATCGATTGGTTGTTTTCTCTAAAAGCTTTGTTCATCATCTGGTGGTATGACGACCAACGATTGCTGAAATTCCTGCTGGAAACCGTAGCAGGCAGGCAGGCGGACACGACCGTGTATTTTTATTATTAACAAAGCGCGATTCATTGTGTTGACTTTGTTCAGTCAGAAGTCGGTTAGCGTGTAGTTGTCTGTTTTTTTTCTCATAATTAGTTCAACCGATTTTTTTACTTTTATAAACAATCCAATCAAGTGATATAATATAATACCGGTATCTTACATAATAATATTAGTAGTGTGTGTGCCATATGAGTTGATCAAAGAATGACATCGACTACAACAACAATACGAAAATCGTACGGCAACAGAAAAGTCTTCACATTTCCTGAAGATTATGCCCTTAGATCACCCAGACAAAGGACCGTATCATCAACAAATCTAGCAACGAAGAAAACTGAAGAGACCAGCAAATTGGTGAAATATATTGATGAGAATATTGTTGGGAAGAATACAACGTTTTCGGGACCTTTTGGACGACGAAAAGGTAAAAAATAAAGAATTATAAATTACTATCAAAAATCAAAAATCAAAATGACTCAGCTGTTATAAAACTTGCACCAAAATAGAATTTTCTTTTCTGTTTTAAGAAAAATTGTCGTATTTATAGGGCAGTGGGATATAAAATTAAGTCGTGATCGGGAACGGTTTACAGGAATCACAGCCTTGAATTTTGGCATATTTATGGGAATTGTGTTAACATGTGATGATAATGTGCTGAAACTTTTCTTATCCCCCTTTTATGAATTCTTTTTTGATTCTACTCGTTGTTTATTTGATACAGTAGAATCTCGCTAACGTGAATATGCGCTACTGTGAACATCTCGTTAGTGTGAACGTTAAATATCTCAATTTTAATCCGATAATGTGAACAGCGCATAATTCGATAATGTGAACAATTCTTTATAGCCAACTACTCTTCAATTCTATGGGTTTACCTGAATTTTATCGCTAACCTGCAATTCTTAGTGACTTTTTTTCTAGTAACCCTTTGTGAAATCGTTGTTTAATGAAGGATGTAAACACATATTTAATTTTTTTTTATTCACTCGCTAACGTGAACAAATTCGATACTGTGAAAAGCCTCCGTTTTTTTTTGTTCACGGTTTCGAGATTCTACTGTATAATAATTTGCTTCTATAGCTAAGCCGCACATCATTTAAAGCTACTTTAATGAAAATTATTCATGTAAACAAGAAACTTGTTTTTATTTTTATTATTATTATGGTGTTTGAATATTAAAAAGTTGTAGAAGTAATAAGATATCTCGTGAAAATTAAGAGATTTGTGTCGTTTTTATGTGTGTTTTTTCGCAGTGATAATCCTTTAAACTCTATCATCATAATAATTGTGTATTGTTGATAATATTTGTTGACAAAATTCATTTTCTTTTTAAATGGAACATTCCAACAACAACTGATTCATTCATGATGTGGTGTCCCATTAATATTCAAAATTTCCTTGTAATTTATCAATGGAAATATATTGAAATTTTCACAAAATGATAAATATGAATTACAAAATAACAAAAAAAAAAAAAAACACCACCATCATAGTCAATTATTGATGTTTGCGTTTCCTGAATACGTAATATAATTCCAGTAATATTCATTTAGAATTTATAACATCAGTCCAAGGTGAATATTATAATATACCTAAACGTTTTCTTCAATTTTGGTCAGATGATGGTTGTTTTGTTGAATATTTTTGCAAATTTCCTATTTGATTAAAAATAAATAATTAATTTTATCACGGAATTTTGTGTTGTCAAATGTTGTGTATTACTCGTAATTCCGAGTTCAAGAAACTGAAGGGTGAAAAGTCGATAAACAAATTTTTATCGTTTTATCCATGTTAGTACAGTTAATAATTAATTACCAAGAAGAAGAATCAATTTATTCAGGATAGAAGATCCCTGTCATAATTCTACTTGTCGTCTTCTCTTTCAAAAAGTGAGAAAAAGGATAGTTTTAGAGAGAAAGGGAACCAAACTAGGAGAGAAAAATCTCCTCGTATACAGGCACCCTAACAGCAGTAACCGAAAAAAACCAAAATTTAATTAACTCGTCGACATTGTCATCATCCACGAGGACTATTTTGACACAAAACAAATCGACAACGACCAGAGGCTGAATACTAAAGTACTCGTGGACGACCAACAGAAGTTATCAGGCGATTTGGTGAAATTCCATTTCTATTCATTTTCCTGTAATTCGTACTTATTGACACCTATTTGGTTCCTATACCTATCATGTCGAATTACCGAGACAGTGCCGAACTGGCTTACAACCAAAAAAGAATTCGTCCCATATCTGCCCACTTTTCTATTCAGTCCGGCCCTGTATCGAGGTTCTATTAAGATACAGGAAAATAATAAACCATTTTTTTTTGTAGTCCAAGAAATAATAATAATAAAGGAGTAAACACATCACAGCGTAACGTATCCAGCACGTACCGACACCGACCAAACAGAATGCATGTGTCTTATGGGAAATGTCTGTTCGGAGCCGGTACGTGCTGGTGTGCGCACTAGTACACAAGTCCATAAGAGAATCCTAACCGGCCTGATACGCTACGCGCCGGGCTGGATACGTTACGCTGTGATGTGTTTACTCCTTAATACTAACTACTTCCGGTAGATTTTTTTTGGTCAGTGCGTCGTCCTTGGCTACTACAAATATTGTTTTGTTAAAGGAAACCTATTACGCCACAAATATTGGGAAAATGCTTTTCTATTAAAGATAAATATTAATGTTGGCACAATTCTTTAATTTACTATAAATTGGTGGAATTAATGTCAACGTGTTAAATTTGGCAAATTTTCAATTATCAAAAATTGTGTCTACAAATACAGAAAAAAAAATGGTACACGAAAATATATGTTTCCAAGAAAAATATTTGTGTAAAATTGAGGTGTTTTTTTTGCATTTTCTATTTAGTAAAATTGAGAACAAACAATATTTTGTGTTTGGCTTTACGTAAAGACACGCCATTATTATAATGATGGGGTAATAGTGAAACAATAAAAATTTCATATCGCGTCGTTGTTTTCTGTTTGTTCATTTTGTTGTCAGTTTATATTATAAGGGTTGAACTATAGTATAATATTCCCTTTCATTGAACTTTGATGAAAACAACATCCTTTCTTTTTCCTGGAAATCCACCGCATTTTATTTCCATATTATTTATCAAAGCAAGTGAAACTTGTATAAAAAAAAATTGAGGAGAAAAGACAGGGTGAGATAGTATGTATATTATTTTCCACTCTTCAAGTTATCATACAACAACGCAATATAGCTCTCTAACCCTAACTACAGGGATTGGTGTAAGGATAGGTCACCCCTTCAAAATGCGATCGATATTGTGACACGTGGAGTCCATTGCCGAAAACAAAGGACAAATCTATGCAAAAGTCCATATAATTTAATTAAATTTTTTTGTTTTAGTGGATTTGATGACACAAATTACATATTTTTCTATATAACAACGAAATATGGGGGAGGGTCGTTCAACTAGGTTTTGTTCAAATGCCAAAAAAAAAACAACAACCATTACTGATAGATAGATTAGTCGACATACTGTCTAGTCGTTTAGAATCAACATAAACAAATTAGTGGGATAATAATAAAAAACAATTTTGCGAAAAACAGATTACGTAAAAGCAATCGTATGTGTGTCGCAAATTTTGTTGGAATTAGTTTTAATAAAAATTAATTGTTGGTAAAGTTATGAACCAAAAATTTTTATTGTAATTGTTTAGACAACACAGAGCATTTCCAAGAAATCTGATTATTATTAATTTATAAAAAATTAGGTTGCATATGGACCGATTGTTTGAAGAGATAATTTGTTTTTATTACCGTTCCGTATTGGAAATTCTTGCAATTTGATATGTTTGCTTTCTGTTATAATGTCCTAGTTTTTCTTAGCCAGGATGAAAATTTGATAGATCTACTGCAGTTTGAATTTGACTAATTTTAATAAAAACATTGTGGCTAAAGTGCTGATGATAGTGTAACGTCGAAACCGGTACACCGTTGATTAATAAGAAAAATTTATTATATAAGAAGTTTCCATTTATCAGTTAAAAACCATTCTATTTAAAAATTAATAATATTTAATTACAAAAGGACATTGCAAATATTTTATGTATACCTATGATGCTATTAAAAGTTCTTAATATAATTAAGAATGAACATTATCTTGCTGATAAGAAAGTTTTGTTTTATTCTAAAATATTTAACAAATTGTCAACTGTAACGGCTCAATAAATAAATACATAAAAAACATTTCCCACCAAAGATACCCTTATTTTTGGGTTTTTGTGCAAAAAGTTATTTTTTTTCTCGTACAGTCATCGTTTTCTTTTGCATCGATTTTTTTTAAGGCGTAATTTAGGTCAGAACAGAAGCCTAAAGAGAGTTAATTTTTTGCGTATATTTTTTTAAAGCGTCCCTTAGTTTAAGCTCTCATTATAGGACCCTTAAAATTTAACACTCACTAGCTTTAGAGGCCCAAAACTACCAGTTTTGGTAAGTTTCATGGTAGATCTGCCATTGTTGATTTGCGTTTTCGAATTACGCCCAATGTAACGATTATAACTTGATAATTTCGTTAAAGACGTACTTTTCGTAGAAAAAACGTGTAAATTAAGTGATTTAGGTAGTGGCTTTCTATGTGAAGGGTTTTAAAATGCAAGTCTTCTATCAACAGGACATCTCCTAATAATTAGACGAATTATAGTAAACTGGAAGAGTATTTCCAACCCACAAGGCTATCTATCTTTTATTTTTGAACTGTTTCGTATTTTGTTTGAAAGGAAATCCCTGATTGTTTCCTATCTAAATTGGACTTGTTTTTGTTTGTTTGTTCTAATGAAAAATTAATAAACGTTAAAGATAGAAGAAAAAAAACACCGTTTATGTGCGTGTATCTGAGAATAAATTGACTTTTATTGTGATTACGTTATTTTCAACATTTATCAGGTTTAATTGTGCAATTTTACTACAGGTTCTTTGTATATCATTAAAAAAAAATGACTACAGGGTGTCCCATTTTACAATACCTACCTTATCCAAATATATGAATAGGAATAATTGAGAAACGAGAAGATCCAGAAGGGATTGTTTCCCACAAAAATGTAGTATTTACGTTCCAATTTGTTCGGAAGTGGATAACTGAAAATCGATGATTGAGGTAGGTATTTTTAATAGGGACATCCTGTATCCAGACAGACGTACGTTTATCATTAATGAAAAAACACTTTCACTTAATACTGAAGACTAATTAGAACTGAATAGATACTATATTTTGAAAGAAAATAGAAAATAAATAGAACGTCTATCAACTTGCTTTATTCATTAATTATTGTCAAATAAGTAGAAGTAATTCCAATGTTTTTTTTTTAATTCAACTACATCTCATTTTATTGGTGTGCTGTTCTAATCACCCGAAAAGAGCACTGAACCAAAAATTTTGTTGATTATTGAAAGTACATTAGGATTTGACCTTAACACCATCTACTCCTGCTGTGTTATCAATAAGGATCTTTTTTTTGTTTGTTTCATATGTATTATATACTGGAATGACGTCAACTAAAATTCAACTTTCTATAGTTGTCTGAATAAATTGTGTGTCTCGCCCTCTTTTTTAATATGCGTGTGTAGAGATATTAGCATTTTGGCAGAAATTTTTTTGGTAAATCGAAAAAAAAAACAGCAACAAAGTTTTTGCTTGTCGGTTAACAAGTCATAATTTGCTTTTTTTGAAATGATGATGGAAAATCTGTTTTCATTCTTTACGTTCCAATTAACTTTTCTTTCCAATTTTCAACTCTTTCACTCATTTAACAAAATAGTTATTTGTGTTCGTAATAATAATTATGGGGTTTTCCGACAATAGAGATATAAATTTCAAGTATTTTCTCAATTTTTTTCTTATCAACACACAAATAATTGATTTGATAATAGTAGACTGTTTGGCACATTTATATATTTTTTTTAAATACTATTGTTTTTTATCAGATTTTATAATAAAAATAAAAATTTATGTTTTTGTTTTTTTCGACCATTTATTATAAAATTTTCTTATCTCTGATTATATCATAATTGTTAGGAAAATTCCTATTATTGATAAGAAGAAAAGTTATTATTAAATTTAACAAATCGTGGTGTGTGTTGCAAAGAAAATCTCATTGTTATAATTAAATTAGTTCGTGAAAGTCATACCTACCATCAATAATAGACAGGAGGAAAAAAAAGAAAGTACAGAGGTGTACGTAAGAAATATTTATTAATCCGGAAAATCGAACTTTCCTTCAAACGAATTAATAATAAAAGGCAAATTGTTTTAAGAATGACGAATAGAGAATAAATCGATTTATTAGTATTGTTCCAACCAGTAGTTTGAAACTAAAGAGGAAGCCATCCCTGTTTGTCTTTCTTACAATTAGAAAGAAAAAGGACAAGCTTAGAAAGGAAAAATCTCCCTGAAAATGTTGCCATTTGCTGAATGAACTTCAGTAGTTATCCTGTTGTTTTTTAACGTTACAGTATATAAACAATTATGTTGCCAATAACGTTGCATTTCTCAATCTGTATTTACAGTTTTTCCGACAAGGTGGTAATTCTCCTTGACGTTAAACTTGACAATCGATCAAAAAATAAATCTCGATTTCCTCTTACGAAAAAGAAAAGATTTTTCACACTTGTTAATAAATAAATAGTGGGAACCTTGTCACTTACCTCTATACAAATCATTATTATTAATATTGTAGTTTTAATGGTATTTACGATAATAATGGCCTTCGTAAAATTATAAATAATAACCTTTAATGTTTAATGCATTGTATTGAAAAGGATCAATTGTTAATATAGTATTTTAGAATAAAAGACAGGTGATTAAGAGTGCAAGGATGCAATTGATTCGAGGCTAAATTTGTCAAGATTTATTATTATTATTATTATTATTATTTCCATATTCATTTAGAATCTCGTTTGAATATTCGAAAAAATTTATACATAAACATTTTAAGTAAAATATACACACAAGTTGGTCCGAATTTTTGGCAAATGTTAAATAGACTATAAATATACCTATCGAAAAATTACAATTTTAAATACTAGCTGTCGAAGATCTAGTTATATCCAGTAATCGAACAGATACTTTAATTGGTTTACTACACTATAAGGTAGCTTCGGTATAGCTGGAATTCTAAACATACCAAAAAAACAGACTTCATCACATAACTGCCGCGTGTTATAATTATTGTAAGCAACTATAACGTATAGAATTCGACCATATGGTTGGACAATTGAAAAAATTCATGGTCAACATTGTGGCCTTCAACTTACAGATTCTAAACGAAAAATTATCTATGTTGTATTCCTGCAACATTAGTAGCAACAACAACAAAGTCCAAAATTCCTGCTGTGCCAATTGATCCAATCACCGATTTGATTAATCTCCGATTCCTGCTATTTATTATTAACAAATAAAATTGGTAATACGTTAGAAAGCAAATAAATTATAGAAAATGCGTCAATGACATCATCCGGAATATATAATTAATTATTGTTTTGAAATGAGAAAGACAACAAAAAAAAAACTGAAACGAGTTCAAGTTGGGATTAACAACTGACTGCCTGCCTGCCACCACAGACTTAAGTTAAAAGTTGCAGGAATTATGAAAGGCGGGCGACTTGAAGTCTAGCAGTATGTATTCGTACTCATTACGTAACAATTAACAATTATTATCAATTTTTTTTTGGTCATTATTCCAGTTTATCTCTCAACCTAATTAAACTATAATTATACCTATAATTTAAAATTTTTAATTATTCAACAAATAAAAGAAAAATATAATCAAGTGATAAGGTGATTATTCGCTAGTTATAATAGTGGGATAAAGGTCATGTATAACTGGTGATAACGTTAGAAAAGGTTGTTATTTGTCTTTGCGCTATTCCTGATACTTATTAGAATATTTGTAAAATTTCCCCGATTCTTTTTTTCAGAGTTCAGTTGATGAAATAAATTTAATGGAAAACTATGTCAACAAATTAATTTAAAAACGTTTTAAACAATATAGTAGGATTGTATGTATGGTGTTCATAAATATTTATCAATTTTATTGTTCAATATTATTTATTTATTTTTGTTGTAATTTTTTTCTTAATATTATTTGATTTTCCATTTAGATAGGAAAAGCTATTATTTCTTAAACACATATGACGAGAATTGTGAAAAATTCTCAACGTTTACAATAATTTATCGTCAACATTAGATTTTATTTGTTTTTTGATAAGAGTTGACAGTTTTGTGTCACATATTCATACATATATGTATGTGTGTATAGTTGTTGTATTTCATATTTCATGTATAGTTAGATGTTCGGACATAATGATAATACGATATCAGCTTACGTAATTCATTATTTTGTATAATAATTGTTGATAACCAAATTTTTCAGTATTTTCTAATGATTATTCTACATATACGTAAAACCGATAAAACTCTGTGATCTGAATTCGTGATTATCCGGATCACAGAGTTCAATACCTACCACACTCACGAAATTACTCTCAACATTCGATTATCCGGACTACCCATAGTCGCGTTTAGTTCGGATAATGGCGTTTTTTTACTGAATGTTTATATTTATAGAGATAGTCGATTACACTAATGGGCTAATCTATTCTTACTAGCTTCCTCCTGTTCTATAATATTTACGTTGAAGCTTTTCCGGAAGTTTTCCTTATGGTGTGCTGTTGTATATTCATGAAACGCATACATTTTCAATAGGTGAGAAACTATGTCATGGATTTCCACGAAGGCTGTTATACATCGTAAAAGGCCTTTGAACTTTTTTCTTCTAAATAATTAACCCTTCTAGACGTACATAAATAGTAAGAAAAACCTGTCATTGGCAGAAAATTCATTCGTGCAAATCGACGATCTACTATTAAAACAAAATATTTATGGTGGTTTTCTCTCTTATTAAATCATACATTCAATGTGTACACGCCAAATATAATGGTAGGTTTTAAAAAATTGAAAACCTGTAATTTTCTATTAAGGAGTTCAACAAATTCTGGCCATAATCCAGAATGTTTTTGAAGGGTTCAAGATGTTATTTATTCATGCCTGTATTTTAATTAGTACGAAATAAAAATAGAATGGAACAGAAAAAAAGTAAAGGACAAAGATGGATGAGTATCCTTGAATTGTTAAGGAGAGACGACAACTTCCCGATTGAAAGTTGAAAGGAAGTTTGGCATTATATCAATATGTACATGGTTGTTTTTTTCTTTTGGGTCTAAATTTAAGTCTTGCAAAATCACAAACACAAAAGAAATTCTATCATCATCGTTTGTGTGATCTTGAAAAACAATAACAACAATAATAACCATTGAAAGATGTGAGTTAGAGAGTTGCCAGAAAAACTGAAAAGCGTGTCACATCATTTCAGTCAAATTAAGTGAAAATTTTTAGAAATAGACCGACAGAAGTTTGTCGTAGAAATTTCAAAAATTTGTGATAATTTCTAAAAAAAAATCATATGACTAATTTATGTTATTATCTAATGCAAAATTTACTTGTTCTTATCAGAAATTTGCTACTATCTATATAAATATGCAAATATGTTTAGAGTAAGTTCTCTTTTTTTTTCCTTCTTTCTATCTTCTCTCTACTCTTTGCATTTCTTTGTTTTACAACAACAATATTTAATGTTTAGTTGAAACAAACATTTTCTTTTCTAATGTTATCTGGTTCACCCCAAAAAAATTTCGTCGACGACATATGAAATCATCTTTTTATTTAGTTCGAAAATTATTAAAAAGATTGCGTGATGTTCGTGTTTTTCTGCACCTCTTTCATTGTATGCCGATGATGATATTATTGTTTTCCTTTTCGCGTGATTATTATTATCAATAATTTCGCACTAAATGGTCATCACTTAAAAAAACCGGTGAGTTTCAATGGAAAGTCATCGCCATTGTCATCGTCAATAAGGACTGTTTTGATAGTGGGACAATATTCTGTAAGCAAGTCTTGGTGGACGGTGTTCTTCCTAACCATTTTGAGCTTAATGCTTACTTCTTACTTGCTCTTCTTTTAATTGTGGACAGAGCAGAACAAGTCGACGAAAGACTACGTCCAGAATACCAAAGTTGACCGAATAATTTTCACTGTTTGAAAGTAGCTAATTACGAAATGCGAGGTTGTAAATAACAGAATGGCACGTGGTTTAGTAATAGTGTGAATTTAATGGAACTCAAGGGATGAATTTGCTCCAGTTTAATCAACAATATATATATATATATATAGAGGGGTTTAATTTGAGGGTAGTAGGGGGAAAGATAATTATAATCTGTTAGAAATACATAGAAGTAAACACAGATTTCTCAACAGAGATGATTTTGTCAAAGCTTTTTGGAATATCCCGTTTTTTGTGTGCAAAAAGTAGAACTGCCTCATTTTTATTGCTAATCATCAACACAAATATTGACACTTTTTAGTGTTGATATGGCCTGCATGCAAGATTCACACCATACTACAATAGATACATCATACATGGGGAAAATGAAGACACGTGGATTCTATTTTGAAATACATGGCTTGCATGTTAAAACCGTATAGTTAGCAATAGGAGGTTTATTAACATTCCGAGTAATAATAAAAATTGATCATAAAATTAGCACACAATTGAATAAATATTTAACAGGAAAAAAGTGGAAATTCGTAGAATTTTCTGAAAATTTCTCAGAAATATTCGAAATGGAATTTGCGTCAATGCAATCATATTAATGTGTTCAATTCAACACAACTGTGTGTGATTAAATTGATTTGACGCCTCTCAATAAAAACTAACTCTTTAAAAAAATTCGCATGTTTATTTTAAAATATGTGTACATACATGTTTTATCATGTATTAATAATACAATTTTTGGGTCATTCTCTTATCACAAAATTGACGAGATAATCACGTAATTAGTTTATTTTCTTTTTTACCGATTTAAAAAGGGATTGAAAACGTCATTCAATTTTAATTCCAAAATAAAGTCGTAAATTACAACATTTTTTTGAAAATTCTACAAATTATTCCATTAGATTTTGTATCTGTAGTTTGTTTTGGTTTTTACATGCACGTGTGTAATTTACAAAACGGAAATCGCGACTTTTATATCACTTTATTGCTATGCATTTTTTTCTCAACATTATTATTATTATTATTATTATTAATATTCTTATTTATTTATGTAGATATTTATGATTTTATTTACCGTAATATGCATTTTATATGAATTTCTGGGAGTAAAACTATTGCGTTCTAAATCTGATTTTATTTATTGTTTATTGGCCGTTTTTTTTTTGGCGATATGTTCTGAAAATGTTCGATTTCTATAAATTTGATACTGAAATGCAATTGTTTCCTAGTCAAATACATAGAAATTCATAAATGTGAAATTCGTGTTTATTATTGGAAATTTTCCGCTATATTTCACACTAATCTATTTTATCCACACGAATATATATACAAACTAATAACCTTCGGAAAATCAACAGCAGCGGGATAGTGATGTTTTTCCATACATTTTTTTTTCAACGGTTGTTGTTAACCACACAACTAAATCAACCAGATACATATATTTTTGGCAATACAGATGTGCAAAATAAAAATAGAATCATACATAAAGTAGGAGAAAGCTAAAAGAGAAAAGGTGGCAGAAAAAAAAACAACAAGAGGAAGAGAAAAGGCGCTTAGAATTATTCAAAAAGGGAAGGAAGTCTGTACGTACAGGAATCGTAAAATTATCTAATTAGAAAGTTAACAACTGAATTTATTAGAATAAGGATTAATGTTTCGAGTAATTTCAGTAGCAACAACAACTAAAAACTTATTATCAATTGCTGAAATTACTTATCAAATGTGCGGGTGGCGAATCACAAAAAAGTTCCTGCCTGATACGGTGTGACAAAATTAGAAAAACTCATCCAAATTATTATTATTATGAGTCAAAAGCATACAAAGTCCACCTCTCTAACCGATATCACCTCTATTTAGATAAATCCTTATTTCTATTGTCAATATAGTGGTATTATTATTGAGAAAACAACTTCAATCCGGTACAAACCTGTTCACATATTTTTTTGCTCCTTCATTAGAAGTTTATGTAATTAAATGCCAACGAACTAACATTGAAATTGGGAAGAAAACCTACCTTCCAAAATTTTTGCAGCAACAAAATCCTTGATCTAATAACAACAATAAGGAGTAATATTTAGAAAGTTGCTGAAAATTTTGAAATCGAAAATTATAGGGTTCAGAATATTTAAAATTGGTTGCTAATTTGTTTTTTATTAAACATCTAATTATATTATTTGCAACAGTTTTGTAGGATAGGTATTACAGATTTCCCAAGAATAAAACGGTTGTACGTCTTTAAAAACCCGGTTTCTAAGAGGTTGACGACAAGTGTTCTTAATTCTCTAGGAAATCAATCAATTTTATATAAGATATTTTTATTAGGAAAAGAGTAAAACATAATGGTGGAAGTAAAGAGTGATGTGTAGGGTAGGATAATTATTTTCTATTATAGTAATGTCTTCATCAAGATAATCCCGAACAAAAATAGATTTCGGCACAGATTAAAAGAAAAACATCCCGGAAATGAGATTAAAGATTAACACTGAATTAAAATAGAAGAACACAATTTTGAAAAAAACAAGAAGATATCGCGGTTTTTTGTGTTATTGACACACAGAGGACGGGACACAGAAATTGAATAATTTTTGAGTCATAAAAAATTAATTCAGGATTTTAATTTTTTTAATGGAAATGGAAAGATGAAAGGCGATTTTTTTTAATCTTTTTATTATCAAATTACATGATAAATCACCGAATAGTTCTGTATGCTCTGTTGGATGATTTCTTGACCAGGTGACTAGTATATGTAATGCAAATTAGCCCCAAAAGGTACAAAAATCTAAAAAGATTTTCGTTAGTGTATTTTAATTTATTGCTAGTAAACAATGTGTCAACAGTTTGACGATTTAGATGTGTTGTTGTGCTTCTAAAAGGATGAAACTGAAAAAATCCATGTGGCGATTAAATTAACCAGTTTTTTCCACCCACCTACTTTTATTTTTTAAACACACACTTTTGCGAATAGATTTATGAACATCATAATAACACAACAATCGCGGTTTTTTTTTTCGTTTTTTAATTTCGAAAAATATAATTCGGTTTCCATCAATGTCAGGTGAGGAATCCTTGATTTGGCCCAAAATAAATAAACATTCTGTTTTATTAAAGTTTTTTTTATTTTGAAGGCAAATTGATTTAATGGTAATAATAACATTTATCAGAATGGCGTTGAACCGTACTGTAGATACATTTGATATTATTAGAAATTATTATTTATGTGGATAATAAAAAAAAAACAACATATACATATGTAGGTATACAATGTCGAATTGATCAATAAAAAAATATCATATCATCCTTGACGTTTTTGCAATTTTCAATGTAATCTCAAAGCATGCAAATTCCTCACAAACTGCCTCAAAAATAATGAAATTTTAGACTTAGCAGGAAATAACTCTTGAAATAATGAAAATCAGTGGCACATCCAGGTATTTTGGAGGCCCTGAAGCTTATGTTTTGCAGGGGGGCACTGATAAAAAGTTCCTTAGAATACACGATTAAAACCATTGTGATTATAATGATTTTGTGTAACATCATTGTTAATCACTTTCTATTATTATTTGTCGTTATCCTGTATCTTGGTTTTCGTTATTATCGCCTAGTTTGTTGAGAATAATAATATACAAGATACGCCCACTAAATTTATATAAAAAAAATTGATAAATATCTAAAGTTTATGATTATTTGTGTATTTTTCAGTGGTTTATTGTGATTATGCTGCATGTGGTAGATCATTGCAATTCATCGAAGAGTATATCCTTAGAGAAGTTCTTCCAAATTATGGTAATACTCATTCAACCACAAGTATCACATCATTACAATCAACAAATTTTCGGTAAGTCTGTTGTTTTTTGCCCGTCTGACATAATCTATCTTAAAATAATAATAAAACTACCTGGTAGGTACTTGAAAAACAAAACGCCCAAAAAAATTTATCGATTGTTGATTATCCAACAAGTTTTATTTGAATAGTAATTGTAATAAAAACAAAACAACATCAGGTTTTTTGCAGTTGATAATGTTAATCTTGAAATATAATTTATTGTCTTGGAGATACACTTTTGTTTTTGTTTTGAAAGAAAGTAGGTAATCGGTGGGATTCAGACCAAAGTCATCGTGACCATCGTCCTGACTTGTTGACTTTGGTATTCAACACCCGTAATCCTAGTTGATTTGTTTTTCTCCGCCCACAAAGTAGAATACCGTTCGTCTCTCAAAATACTCCTTGTGGACAATGACGATGACTTTAGTCTGACTTCCACTTTTAGTTCCTAATTCAATCTTGTTAAAAGAACAGAAGGCGACTGGGCACAATGCAAAACAAGCGGTTTGTGCTATTTGTTTTCTTTTTCTAATAGAATTTAGCCTCAAGGCTTGTATTACGGATAGACTCTAATGTACCTACATAGTAATAGTTTTGATAAGGAGCAAGGATATCCTGATTAGATTGGTTCACTTAATTAACATAATCAAATTGTGTCACCGTTTAATATCAGTTAATATAATCATATATAAACAAGTATCTTTAATAGAGTTTTTAAAGGAAATTGAATAATAAATTATTGATATATTTGAAGAGTATATCAATAATTACAATTACTCCTATTTGTTTATTATGAGTCAGTTAGTTATTAACAAGCTCATAAACAATCAAAATTTTATAACACTATAATTTCACATGTACGAACAAGACTATAAATACCATATATGTATTTGTCGATAAATATTAACAGGACAATAAAGAGTTGGTAAAACGCAGGGGCGGATCATATAATGGGTTCTAATGGAGTTGTTATAGCAGCTCCAAGCCCCGTCAAAACAAGCGCCCCGAAATTGAAAAAAAACATATTTAATGGCTTTAGGTATCTTTTCTGATAGGGCCTTCAAACTGTTTTTTAGCTCCAGGTCTTTAAAAAGCATGATCCGCAGGGCCGACTCGAAGCACTAGTAGGAGCGCCGAAGTCGATTACCTTAGAAGTCGCTTGTAACGACATGTCATACAATGACAACTTGGTTATTACGACAAATGGCAAATACACCAATAGTAGCTTAGAGGTGGCACACAAGTGCATAGGGGCGCCGATATATTTAGAGTCGGCACTGATCAAATCAAAATTTTATATATGTATATATTTTGCAGATGAAAATCATAAATTGTCTATATATTGAAATTGATTGATTATAATTTTAGTGATATTAACGCAATAATAAAAAGATCTTTTAAAATTCACTTTATTATTATTTACATGTAATTTAGCAAGTATGCAAATTCATTACTTATGTTAGTCAGCTAATAATTTTCGTATTTTTTTTCAATTGTTATGAAACAGATTTAAAAGCGATTCAATTTGATCTTTCAACAAA
>JAZBHA010000347.1:3141-31956 GCA_037464855.1 Iselma pallidipennis | reverse complement strand
AGACAACTATAAATAGATGTATAACGGCTATTGACGATTTATCATTGACAATTAATTACTATATTTTTCCTATTATAGTATTTCGAGATACCCTCAACCGGAACTAGTCCGTTTTCCGTTGACTATTGTCTTTATCTAGTATAAATATATTAGTTATCGTATTTCCGGAGGCTATTGACTGAATAAGAATTTGATTACTAATTATGATTCATTATCAAATTATTTTAAAAATTTTCTCGTTATTTTGATAAATTTCGTTACAAAAAAGTCTGAATTTTATATGTATAATGAAAGTGTTAGTAGTGTAGGAGTGCAGATAGTGTATTGATTAGTGTACACCTGCGGCTTGGAAGTTGTTATTATTATTATTGTGACGGTGTTTCGTGTTGTTTGAAAAATTTTATGGTTAATGGTTGTTGGTGTTTGTTGTTCCTGTTGCTGTATGCCCCATATGGTCATACCTGCGGTTATATTTTACTCGATTTTAAAGAAATTAAAAAAACAATCCTGTACTGTTTGCGACCGATAGAGATTTTCATTTCTTTCTTCTATCTACTTATCAAATATATGTGTCTTTTATAGTTTGTTTTAATTATTATTATAATAAAAACTTTCTACTATTAATCTGAATTGTTCTTTCTATCTAATTCGTGATGCTAATTAGTGTTATCTACAATGAGAGGAAGCTGCATGTTCTTCTCCAGATAGACAAAGCGGTATTTTAAACAGTCACGAAAATCTCTTCAACTTTTCTATACCTTCTTCGAATGTATTTTCCTTTTTTCCTAATTTTTCTATCAAATTATTGCTCTTTTAGTTGATAACTTGTTAAGACGGCCGTTTCTTCTCTTATTTCTTCATATACTTTCTAATATGTTGTTGATGGTTAGCTTGTAAATCTTCTTGTTTATGATTTATGTTTCTTTGTCTCTTCATTATTTATTAGTTTCCAAATTATAATAATAACTGCGTTCTACCTAGTTTCCTTATTAATTAACAAATATGAAATGCACGAAAAGTTGTTTTGGGGTAAAAACTAGAGTAAGAAACGTGAATATTTGCATTATGTACTATTAAACAATATGTACTTCGTTTAAAATTGTGAAATTTGTGTTTTCAAAGTTGCTTTATCAATAGGGCCTAATACTTATTATTTGGATGTGGAATTATCAGTCAATAAACTCAGGAAATGACAACCATCCGTAATACAAATACTGATAGATTAAGAGAAATTGGAAAATTTCTAGATCTTATTGTTAGATTATTTCATTACTAGGTATATGTATTGACTTTTATTGATTCATAAATTTCAACGTTTTCAAATAAATATTTATTATTTACCTTTTACTTTAATATTTATTGAATAACAACGTAAAAATTACAAATTAACAACTACAAGTACATTCACAGCGATATTTCATCCCTTCTGGTGTTTCAATTTTCTGTGCTTTTTCAATTGTACAATCACACTTGCAAACACAATTTCCACAATTACCTGATTCACATTTACAGGTGCATATACATTCACATTCAACAACATCACCATTTTCTGTTTGTAAAATACATTTTTTAATAATAATACATGTACTTGATGTACCATCCGGATTCTTCGTACATGATTGACCAGAAGCTGTAATAATGTAACATTTATTGTTGTTGATTATTATCATAAAGATGATTCAATCTTGTTTAATTATAATGAGTAGGTATGTATGTTGTGTGTACTTTGTTTTTGTGTTTTGTATTTATGTTTAATAAGTTGAATGGTAATTTCCTTACCGCTACAACATGATTTAGTGTCCATTGTGACTTGAACTTGGTAAAATAACAAATAGGTGAACGTGTGTAGGAAGGCGTTTAAATAGTATGTACAGGACACAAGATAATCTCAATAGTTATCTTATAGTATGCAGAATTTCTTTTTTCGTTTTTGTGTGTTGTTCAGTACCTACTATAGCTTTTATAGAGAATGTAGAGTAAATGCACTACTAGGCACTCAATCGACATGATAAAATGATAACGCACGACTCCACAATGTAGGGTCGTGTGAAATATATATCTATCTATAGTCAGTGTGCAAATTCTATTTTTATTGAAAACAGATGTAATTCAGAAAGAAATGGATCGAAAGTTTGATGATAAATTCGCTTCCAGCCACAGGCGCCAGGTCTCTGTAGGCGCTGAAGAGTGGTTTGCGGATCTGATTAAGGTAAAATCGTGACCCTCACCTCTTGCAAAAGCACATCAGCTAAGAAAAAAAATTGAAATGAAGACGATGATTCTCTCACTTTACCCTTTATCTTCTGGAAATAAGGCGTAATTTTTGTGTCCAGCCATAGGCGCCAAAAGTATCGGGGCGCTCCAACTGACAAGGAGCCCTGTGCCATGTACAATGTACACACCCAGTTGTGGCAGCCTTGATGCCCTGATTATGCTCTTTAGGGCCGGTTCAGACCTCGAACTTACAGGGGCGTATTCTAAAATAACAAGAAACCAGGAACGAATTTACCTGCATCATACACGTATGTATGTATGTATGTATGTACGTACATTCACATTAATATTTTGTTACTTCATTTACTGTTCCTTTTGGTTTTCCTAATAGTGCAATTATAATTACAATAGCATTATTCACGGTTGCCTGATGTGGAATAACAGGTACATAATATACATATTCATATTCCGTATTATTACTAGTTGTTGTTTTTAAAATACAGTTGTCCTGCTATTGCACAAAAATTAGCAAGAAGCACAAGCAATCAAGCAACTTGAGTCCATTCCAAATCTGATAGATTTACTATATGTAGAAAAGTTGAAGCAAGTGAAGAAAGGGGAGAAGGAAGACATTTGTTCATTCTAAACCTATAATTTAAGAGATTGGCCTTACTTAATGTAAATTTGATGACTGCTTAGTTCGCAGATTATAACATTTTATGAAAACATAAAAAACTTGCTTAATTTTTAGGCTTTCTTTACTTGTATCATAATTGTGCAATATTAAAAAAGCCATTTTTTGTAGCTCCCGAGGTATGATTTGAGAGTCCCCAACTTAGGGCCTTGGATCACCCCCTTAAGAAATAAATATTTTTATTTCTTATCTTTACATGCTACACCAGAGCCGTAACCAGAACAGTCTGGCAGAGGTAGCGCCTGCAAGTTTAGGGATAGCTCAGCTAGCCTAACTACCCCTCTAGCTACGGCCCTCGAAACAAATCAATTAAACTTTCTCACCTGAACAGCAGGATTTTGTGTCCATTGTAGTTTTGAAAAGTAAGTGTATTGAAGATTTTTGAATTTGAGTTTAAATTGTGTTGCCTACCTTGATATTTATACACAAGTTGATTGAAATAGGAAGATTGGTGTGTAGTGTCGTGTGAATAGTCCGGTAAATCCGGTGTGTAAAACTGCACACAATACTAACAAGATCTGAGTACAAATTTCTAGATTTTTTTTATCGATAGAAAAATTGCATGTTGTTTTGAAAATTTGCAGGCTAACATACTGATTTGCGCAACTTATTTGTAGTGCGCTACATATTTTGGCTTGTTGACTTTTGTCAGGTAATTTATGTAATCGTCACTGATACGTGTCGTATGTCTTTGTCTTTATAAATCTTCGCTATTATTATACATTTTGTCTGGAAACGAAAGAAGAAGAAACAAATTTAAGCGCTTATAAACAATTTTAATTATAATCTCATAAAGCAAATACAAAGCTATATAAAAGTATGCAACAGTCTAAAATAATAACGATATTCACCTCAAAAACTTACATAAATTTACAATTAACAAGGAAAAGGACGAGAGAGGAAAAATGAAGTGTTTTTCTCTTCAAACAGGATATAAATACAACCTATTTTCTTTCACTAAAACATAAATAAATTAGCGAATTATTGAAATATATATTATGTATATATTTATATATTGATTAGCTTTCTAAAATTGAATTGTTAAAGTTTTTCTTTCAATATTCATTTATTAAACATAGATATTTATAACTATTTTCGAAAAGATAAAGTGGCTTGGTCTTCATATACTTGATTGATGCTTTTTTCTCTTTAAAAATACACGTAACATTGACAATTATTAACATTAGTATGGCGTTATTCAATTACATCTGGGTGTTTGATAATAATAACAGACAATTACATTGATAACAAAAAAAATTACTCAGAATTTTCGAAATGTTGCGGGAAAACTCTGGATAATTTCCCCGTAAATCACGATTACAAGAAGTCGAAATGTGGCTAGAAATTAACAAAAACTAACACCATCAATCAGTCTAAATTCTGATATTACTGTTGTTTTTTTTTGTCACAATAGAACATAGGGATGTTTGTTTTTTTGGTTTTGCAACAATACTCGAAAATACATTTTTGTTCCTCTTTTTGCTTACAATATTTACTTGGCAAATAGAAATTGCGTGCTCTCACTCTTAACTAACAGCATCACATAAAATGACAACACAATTATAAAATTATTACACGTTTTTAATAAGTAAAAAATTAATTATTATGTATATTATATAATAGTATTTTATATCGTAAATTTATTCACATTCAAGTGTTAAGATATTATAATTTTCTTGCTTTTTTCCCGCAAATTTTTCATTGAATATTCTTATCACCTAAATAAATAGATTTAACTGCAGATTGCCAAGAGAAAATTTCGAAAAATATCAATCAAACATGTGTAACATAACGACGAAATAATAAAACATACCATAAAATATCAATTAATTGTAATTGAATTTATTTTTTGTAATACATAATCATTTGATAAAAAAAAACCTTATGTATTACAAAATGAAATAAATTAGAAAAAGAACCATTAATTACAATTTACTGTTATTAGGATGGAATTGGAGGAATTAAATCATAAAAATAAATTCATGACACAGCAACAGTGACAAGATTCTTCCACAACTCTCTTCTTTCTAGAATAAAATATTTACTGTTCCTTTTTCTCTTCTGCTGCTACTGCTGGTTTCTTTCCAATTGGAATAGCAGCTTTGACTCTACAAATTAATAGAATTTGATTGTAAACGAGAAGAATTTATACATTTTTCGTACTTACTTTGATGTAATTTCGGCCAATTTAGTTCGAACAATTTCCAAATTTGCATCGATCTGTGTTTTATTTGTTTCGTAAACTTTTGGAAGTGTGAAAAGTGCCACCCAAGCAATAATAACCAGAGTCATTCCATTAAACCATGCACCTAAATATGTTAGTGTCCAAAGTAAGACGCCAAATTTAACGGAATCAACTAGATCTTCCACCAAGAACAATCGTCTCAATTCAATTACAGCAGCATTTAAATGAGCAACTGCCACCTCTGAAACTTCCTTCACTTTATCCTGTGGCAATGCAACATCATATTCCAGATATTCCCTAAAAGATGAAAAAAAACAATAAAATCCATGAATGGATTATTTCCTCTAAATTATAATGTAAAACTCACTTGAATGGGTGTCCATCTCCTGTTTTCTGTACAGCTTGTACAATATTTTTGTAAATACGGAACGAAATGGTTCCAGTAAGACCCAATAATGATAAATATGCAATTACAGTGATCAATGAGAAATATGTAAGTGCCAATAGTACCAATAGAACACCACCAAAGATCGGTCCGGATTTTTTTGGATCTCGCCAATAGATTAGGCTCTCCACTAGAAAAATATAACAACAATTAACTAATTTTATAAATAAAAATAATAATAATAAAAAACAACACACTGATTAAATTTCAAAACATGCAACACAACAAAATGCTCTGAAAAATTCAAACAATTTTTGTATCTTTCGGTTGTTAGAGAATTGTAGTCGGATTTAGTTGCGTAATTGTTACAAAAATAGGCAACAACACAATACTTTACAGCGGGTGTTTCAACAGATTTCGTTATTCTGTGTGTCCAGGGGCGGATCGTAATTGGTTCTAATAGGGCTGTAGATCCAGACAAGTGGCCCGAAATTTGAAAATAATCAATGGTATTCTATACTAAGTCTTGATCATCATTCGTACTTATATTTGTATCTTTTCTAATAGGGCTTGTGAACGGTTTTTTTGCTCCAAGTCTTTAAAAAGTACAGTCCGCCCCTGTATGTGTCACTGAAAAATGTTTATTCAAAACAGACACAACAGTTCAACTAGAGGGGGACATATAGAGAAGACAACAGGTGAGGAAAAATTGTATACATAATAATAATAAAGCATCAAGGCCAATTATATTATATGGATATAACGACGAAATTGCGTCCTAGAATAAAAAAAGTGTTCGGGAGAAATACGACGGAAAATTCCGGAAATTAAATTGAAGTATTCATAAAATTTTGAGGAAATTATTAGACGGAAGATTTTTCCACCTTGTAATTTTCTTTAGACTGATCAGTGACAAACCGAGCAATTTGGGGGGCCCAAAGCTTCTTGAGGGACTCCGTAAGTGACGCACACCAAAAATAGAGGATCCTTTATAGTTTCATTGTTAACCAGAATGAGTTTTCTGTAAAATTGAAATTTCTGACGAATTTTTTTGTATTTTTATTTTTACTAAACACATCTATTTTCATTCAACTACATACATACAATTGTATAAATAATTATTTCCTACTTATTCCATCTAATTATAACCTTCGACCTGTACTGAAAGTATGTTATTTCATCGGTAGACAGTGAGGAATTTAGCAGCTATCGGATTCAGCTAGGAGCCCTCAGGATGTATTAAACCAAAAGGATCTAAATTTATTAATACTAAAACTTAAATTTGCTTCACCCGGAGCTCCATCCTGCCTTAAGCCGTCTCTGTCTGTCGACACAGGAATTGGAGCAAAACTCGCATATTCAGAGGAATTATTTCAGCTTGCAAATTCAAACAATAGAACCAACGTGTATTTATTTCCGGATACAAGAAAGAATACTCTTTTCTTGTCTGTTTATAGATCTTAAGTTAAAATTTTGAAAAAGCCACTTAGCAACTTTTACTTTGTTTCTAAAAGTCACAAAAAAAAGAACACAAACACACATTCATTTATATGGATAGAGAGATCTTTTCTAAATTTAAAATCTGGAACATCCTCACATTAAAGCAAAAAAAACACGAATTATTAAAGAACGAGTCAGAGTCATATTTTCTGCATATGCTATTTCTAAATTCGAATACCTCTTAATAAAAAATTGCAATTTATCAAATGACTTTAGTAGAAAAGTTAATAATAACCACTAGACATTCTTATCAATATTATAATCGTTATAATAAATATGAAAAATTGATAAAATTTTAAAATTCTAAAAATAAAATGATAAAAAAATATTGCCAATAATTTGTAGCCTTGATAATAGAATAACGATTTAAATAAATTAAGTTACACATTTAAATTGTGCCCATTATATAAAAATAGATGGACGCAAAATTTTGATTTTACGCCAAAAATTTTTTGTCGGCATACAACAGACAAACCAAATTTAAGTAGACCTGAAAATACTTTTTTTCTTTCAATTAATCCATGTTTTTTCCCGCAGAAAAAAGGTCAACCTCATCCTCCTCTTCACAAATCAATTATCAATTAAATCATATTTAATTATTTGATTTTAATCAAAAAAAAACAAAAAAAAACCTAAGAAAGACAGTAAATAATAGAGACATGTGACAAAAACGTGACTTCTTTTAGAAAAATCGATAACTAATAAATTTTCCATTAATGACGGAAATTTCGTCTAATTTCAGTTATTTTTATTGTCGATATGAATTAAATTAATGTTATTATTGCATCATCATAGGTCAAAATAAGTTAACCAAACGAGTACAATTAAATTAATAGTATCTACTTTATTAATGCAATTGCATTTCTACAACCGCCCTATACCTATTTATTGAACTGTAATTCGTATGGGCAGCACACAAAAATCACCCAATTGGATCATTTTGAAAAATATGGAATTCTACTAAAATTCTTATTAAATTAAGTGGACTTCATTTTCAAAACTCTACCATATGGTAACGAAAAAACAACATTTCAGTTCATCTCTTTATAAATCTTTTATAAATGGCTGCTGCTTACCAGGTCCCCTTTCAGGTAAAGGTTCACTATACTCTCGTTGATACCTCTGTTTACGTACCATTATTTGATAAATTAACAAAAAAATTCAATTAAAATTAACAGTTAATAAACTTTATAAGAAACACCATCAAAAATTGACAACAACAGAACAACAAAATTTGATATTAAAGTCACGTTATCAACAACAATTGGAAAAAATCTACTAGATGTGGTTTCTGTGATGGTTAGAGGTATAAAAGAAAGGAAAAAGTTGACCACGAGTTAACCAGCGGTACTTCAAATCGCGAAGACCGACCACGTTTCTATATATTTTACAATAAACATCAACTATCTTTTTCTGCCACGTTGGATGACGACTACACCGATTGCGTCGTCATCAAGAATACTAATTTTTGTACAACAAAAAAAAACAAAATGCATAATTTATCAATAATGATTTTGTACCGTACACGAGTCTTATTACTTGATCTGATCATGAAACCACCTCAAACAGTATTAAAACTTTTCTTTTTACCCACAATCAGAATGATTTTTTTTCAATTTTAATTTTTCCTAAAATAAGTCTGGGGGTAACTACGGTGAAAATGGGCCTTAATAGTCTCGTTAATCCGTATCGAAAAATATCCACCGAACGGACTTTTTCTTTCCTTTCAAAATATAATATGTTTATTCATTATTTCTAATAATTGTTGATTCTATAAGGAGACAATTTAATTTCCTGTTGTGCAATTGTATTCTCAATAATAATGATTACGTTCATTTTCCCTCTAAATTGCAATAGTATCATATCACTAATTCAATAACGCTGCAATTTCGACAAATTAGTCAATATTTAAAATTACAATTTAAACATTTTTGAATTATTAACGAACATATAAATGAATAAAAAAACAAGTGGGTTAATAAGCTTGTTTTCTTGCGATAAAATCCTCTGTCTTGTTTTTTTTTTATCAATTTAATACATATTTGATAGTATTTTACCAAATATTTGAGTCTGGAAAACATCGAAAAACAAATCTCTCTTTAATTTATAACAGGAATCTGGATAGTTTCTAGATTAGGTTAGATAACTCAACTAAATTTAGTACAGAGAAAAAGCTCAATCCGGTATTAGTAGTAGGTTTAATAATTGAAACAAAATTACGTCGTCACGGCATTACTTAAAAAAAAATACAACAAAAAATAGAAAAAACCTCACTTTTCTCACAAATTCCTAGACGAAAAAGGGTTGTAGAGTTTCTTGAGAAATAACGATGATAACGTTGTTGAATAAACAAAAAATAATAATGTCGTGGACGTACTTTTTTTTATAATAATAATTAAAAATATGAACACACTACTTGTTGAAAACTCGAACGGGTTTTGGTCTTCACACAAAAATTTCAGAAATAAAACTGAAATCGAATCGGTTGAGTCGCCAGCAACCGATTTTCTATATTTTTATCATCAATCAAGTCCAGCGTATACGTACGATTTTTTTTGTGTTTTTAAATAAAATAAAAATATTCAAATAATCAAACCCAAATTATTTACCAAAACTTACGCTCGTCACGACGAAATATTTGGAAGATACAGGAACAACCCATGTTATTATAATTGTAGTAGTGGTGGTGGTTTGTTGATAAGCAAAGTTTTAATTAATGCTTGGAATTATTTAATTAAATCGAAATTTGCAAAACAATTTCTATCGTTTCTTTATAACAACACACCCCTAATAACAGCAACAGTGATTGAAATATAATGTGGAATCCCGGACTTGGACGACCAGTACTAATACTATTGGCTAGATGCCCGTTTTTACCCTGGAAAACCACGAATACAATGACCACACGATTGTGATGACGGCGACGACGCTAACAACGACGACGACGTCTATATTTATGGCAACACTTTTTTTACAAATTCATCGACAAAATAAAAACTGTAGTTTTTTAAATAGTGTACTGTAAATGAATTGTTTAATATCAATATACACAAAGCGTCTTTCTAAACTGTTGTAAATACTTAATGGAAAAGTGGTAGTAGATGCGGAGGCGTCACGACGCTTGCGCCCCTTTGTAACTGTACGCGTCTGGATACAGATCGATACACCTTTATTGAGATACACGTGATTTCAGGAGTGCATTTTTGAAAATACTGGCGCCAAAGGAAAGGAAAACAATGCATTGACAATATAATTGACAACAATAACTTTTTTTTTAAATTACGCGTTGACTTATCTTTAATCAGCGTTGGTGGATCAAAGTGCAAAAAAGCAAACAACAAAGGCATCATTTTCGATACTAAATTCATAAATTATTTCGAGTCATAGATTTTAGTACGAAAAACTCGCCCTGTATAAAATTTTTTCAGAAGTTTCCTTATCAATATTCAATACGTGTAAAATAGCACTTTAATGAAAATATGAATAGCATGCACATTATTAAAGCTAGGACTTGTGCAATTGGGGAGTTCCCGGTATTAAGGGGGCCCCAAATTCCGGTTAGGATATAACTATAGTTTTTCCTATGCAAAACAATACCCCCCTATATCTATGCACCAGGGCCACGATAGTTTTTCACACGGCCCTGATTAAAGCCACATAACACGCTGACAATTATCTATCTACCTGCAAACAGGTGAATGAATTTCAAGGTGAACACTAAAAGGCAAGTCACACAAAAAAAAAATAGGAAAAAAAGGCTACACTTCTGTAACATCATTCACAGTTACAACATCTAGAAATTACCTTTAGGATTCAGTCTTTCCGGATGGAACCAAGTATCTGGAACACATAAGAAATAGAAAAAATACGTCCAATGATAGTCGAAAAAAAAAGAGAAGAAACAATTGAAAATAAGATGGAATTCTATATTAAAATAAAAACAAATTACTCATAAGAGTAAAAGACAAAAAAAATTATAGACATCTTAATCATCTTGACATGTTTTATCAAAAATTTACTTTACTCTCTGTAGTGTACTCTCAACAGATAACCCTTGTCGCCTCAATAAAACCATTATATTTTACCACTTTTTTTTATTAAAAATTTTCGAACTGTAACTATAAAATATTATGGAAGAATGACTCTACTTCAAGGTTTGTTATTCAGGCAAAAATCTAATTTTAATAGAATCTAATTGGTACTTGTTTATTAGAACCAATTTAAAGTGTTAAAATTGATACAAAAAAAAACAACATACTCGGTGTAAAGAGGACACAAAGAAGTGACCGCTGTTTTGATTTATCGATGCTACTACTATCACCCTTCGTTTTACCCATCTCACTGGCAACCCCATTTATAACATCATCAATAAGTGCATTAGCTGCATGTTTCACTTGGTCTTCCGCCATTGCATCAATAATAATAAATAATTTATTTATGCAGAAAAAAACACACAAATTTTAATAGAAAAATGCACTAAAATTTTTCCTCGCATGTACACACATACGCACACACAATAAAATAACACCAATTCCTCTTTGGATTATCTCTAACAATAACTAGTCTCCTCCGTTGTTTCTACTACTAGTTAAAAAAGGTGTATATTATTATTATTATTATTATCAGTCGTTGATAAAACGACGACGCACTGCTTTCTAACAATAAAGTTTGACTGGGCAAGCGTTGCTTTTATCGACCCAACTGTATGAAAATGGGGAACTATAGTAATGAGGAGGACTTGAGACTATGCCCCTATAGACCCAAGGGCATGTTGACCTAGTCATCAAGTGTCTAGGAAAGGTACTTTTAGAGACATCTATCTTGATCAAGTTTTAACGACTAAATACATAAATTGAGAATTTAATAGAAATAGCCTTGATTCAATTATTATATCGAAAATATAATAGAAATAAAAGGGGACACAACTACAAAACGTAATTGTGATAATCATATTGATTGCCCTAATAATCGGTAATACTCTCTTAATACTGACCATTTTTAACCTAAATGTTAAATTTGTCGTTGTCGTCAAATATCGAAAATATATTTAAATGGGACTTTATCGATTCGTTTTTTTGACCACCCCCTGTATATTGTGTTTAGAAATCATAAACTTGCGCCATCTGATGAAATGTTGTGAAATTTACTAAATAAAAAGGAAACTACCTATTTTTTTTTCAAATTTTGCATAGAGACCAATCTAAAAATAACGAAAATCTTCAACTATCCTTAAATATTTTTAAACTAATTGTTGTATAATTGTATTTAAATACTGTCTGTTTTTAAAATACAGACAAACAAATAGTTTTTCCATTTGGTTCTAGTATTTTCGATTTTTTATGTTGGCCACAATTACAAAAAAATTATCGATTTATTTACAGGAATGCCAACCTAAATTTTTATTAAATAAACAATTTAATCGCAATTAACAATAAAATCAGGTCTAAATTTAAATTTATCACTATTTTTGGGAAAATTTTAATGACACAGAGAGAGAGAGAGAGAGAGAATTCATCAATACTTTAATATAATTATTTATTATTATCACAAAATTATTAATTTAAAGCACATTATTAAAATAGATATGATATCATCATCTATTACTGATTGTTTTAAAACCTTGTCTCTATATTTATGTTGTGTGCATTTACCTGTGCAATGGGATTTGTTTTCCATTCTATTGAAAAATATTAAATTGACACCTTTTATGGTATCATTGAAACAGGAAACTTTTGTGATAATGATAATAATAATAATGATTATTATAATAATGATTATTATGATCATCATAAGCCAAAATAACTGTGCTGTTTTAATTTACTGCCAATTAATTACGCTGTCTGACTGCACGTAATTTATTAATCATTAAACTATTCAGCGTTATGAAATTTCGACTCTACGATTATTAGGTCTTCTAGAAATCTCTAGAAATTTAGTATAAATACCTAATTTTTTTTGAAACTTACCTAATCCCATTTTGCAGAAAATCGCTTCTGCATCAATAACGGTTGATTTTTTCTGCGGTTGCTGCTTTGTCTGTCCAGTCGTTGTTGGTTTTTTACACACCAATTCTTCCGGTTCCTGTTTAGATGGAACAGTTTCAACAGCTGGTGGTGGTGCAGTTGGTTTAATCTCCGGTTTGATAATAAATGATGATGGTGGTGGTGGTGTTGGTGTTGGTATAACTTTTTTCTCCGGTTCCGGAGTCGGTTGTTTAGTAATTACCGTTTCAATCTCTTCAATATCTTTGAATGTCTCCTTGTTATCATCGATTATTGATGATGATTCTGGAAGTTCGACTTGTTTGGGGAAGTCTTGATATTTGGAAGGCTTAAATTCATCATCATCACTATGTTCACTATCAGTTAATAATTCCAAACGTTCAGCAATTGATTTCGATTCTTCCTTTAAGAAATCTTCAGTTTTCTGTTTATTGGTGATTTCTGGTGGTTCGTCATGTTTCAATAATGGTGGTGGTTGAGTGGTCGGTGGTGCAAATGATGACATATCTTGTAGGAACTTATCCAATTTATCGTCAGTTTCTTGACGATTTGGAAAACTATTATCACCAATATCTAATAAATTCGAATCCATTGCTTTTGTTGTAGTGATATTATTATTACCAAATGAACTAGTCGATGATGACTGTAAAGGATCAAATGATGACAGTTCATCGGTAAATTTAGTTGGTGTAATGTTGGCGAAACCAACCCCTGTAGTTGTTAGATTATTGATCTGATTCTCTAGTTGGTCGTCACGTGCAGGTGCAATCGTCGTCGTCGTGGCCGTCGCCGCCGTCGTTGTTGTCGTCATCGCCGTCGTCGTCGTCGTCAGATCACCACTTTCTTTCAATGGTGAACTATCATGTCCTAAATGTTCAAAATCATCAAGGGAATCTACCTCACGACGAAGACCAAGGGAGTGGTCTCCTTCTTGTTGATGATGATGATGATCCATACTAATTTTTCTCTCCTAATTTTTTGACAAATAGGGTAGATGTATGTGTCACAATTTTTTCGTTTTTAATTTTTTTTGGAATAAACACAGGCAATTTTGTTTCTTACCACACACAACCGGCAATGAACTGTCAAATAATACTCTCGAGTCGAGAAAGTTTGTGTGTTGCTGTGTGTATGTGTGCGATGCTTTTGTGTTGCGGATGTTTCATTGATGTGGTGGGGAAAACGGGGTTGTACTCCATAGACGTAGAAATCGGGGTGGTTGATAGGGCAAAAACTGCAGCCCCATTTACTAGGAGTATATTTTATTTAGCGATTTTTTCTCCGTTTATCTCCTTAATTTTTGATATGAATTTAAATACATTAAAAGCTACAACACTGACAATGAGATCTTCCGTTAATATTGAGTTCTGTTAGAAAGACAAGAACGAATACGTAATACCAGTAATACGTATGATGTTGAATTTGGATGGGTTATTTCGGCAGTTTGCTTTCTTCTTTCAAAAGGGTTTAGCGTTAACGTATGCTGGCACCAAGATTTTTAAACATTTTCCCAAATTGCCTATGTAGTTGTTTGTCTCTTACTCATCACATCAAGTATAATAAAAGGGCTCTAGAAAACATCATAATAAGACTGTAATGCTTTTCTCAATCTTAAACCGTTTTCACGTTCAACTGCTTAAACTGTGTATTAATTCTTAGGGTTTGTTTCATAATCAGCTTTAAAGTGACTAATTGTGAGTCGATTATAAAATTGGTCTTCTAGTACCTATCTGTTATCTTTTTTAAATGTGATAAAATGTCGAATATTTGACTTACAATAATTGCTGATAAACATGTTCGCTAATAACAATAACTAACAATGACAAAATAGCGAACTCTGTCGACTATACACTGGAAAAAAGTTTTTTTACTATAAAGTTCCTTTTAGATAAGACTCTTCCTATAGTAAATTCCCGCCTTTTCCAGTAGATGGCATATGATTTTCTGAAAAAGACCAAAAATTGCGTCTTATTTACCCAATTTTTTCCGTTTAAAAACCAATAATGTAAACCATCAATAATTTTTAGTTGTAAATAAAAAACAGTTGACTCCTTATTATATTTACTAACTGCATAAACATAAAGTACACGTGTTCTTTAATTTTTAAGTACATTTGGCCTAAAAACCTGAAAATACATCATAATTTTTATATGTATAGTTTTTTTTTAAGCGTAAATAACGTAAGTTTTACAAATTTATACCTAATACGTTATAGTTTTTTTAATGGAAGTGTTAATATCGTTAAAAATTGTGGTAAATTCTAGTTAATTAAAAATTGATAGTGGAAAATACGTATCGAAAGACACGTAGTACCTATATCTGAAAAGAATTAATTATTTAGCTTATTAATTATTAAAAGTAATCAATTGTGAATTAAAAATTCGTTAATAAAATTTAAAAATTATACATTTGTTATCAATATGCTTATTATTATTATTATTATTGGTATTGATAAAAATATTTGAAAAATGTTACGCCAATGATTGTTTCTTGCTAATTTTTGATTGGCTAATACAAAATTTAGTCATCGTCTGCTGATTCATACCGGTATTGAAGTCGTTACCATAACGAAATCAAGGCAAAAAAAGCCAACCACGACTACTCCTAGTATTACAAAAAACAAATTATTTAAATTATCAAAATTGACAATTCTTGAAATGATAATACGGCAAAAATAGTCAATTATTGAAAATATCATTGAAACGGCGCCAAATTTCAAATTCGTAGAAAACAAGTGCATCGCACGACAGTCAACGACCAATCATATCTGATTGATATTGAGCACATGCGTTTTCAACTGTTCTGTGGCGGTTCAGTATGGCGTCAATGATGGAAGAGGGTGCAGGTGATAGTATGACAGAATTGATAAATGGGGTGCGTTTCGAGAATAATAAACACGAAAATTATCTAACAAATAATTATGGACGTTATTTATCAATTAAGAAGAATGGTTATAGGGTAAGTTTCAGTTTTTGCCCATTCAAAATTTTATATTACATATTACTAAAGAGTGAGAGAGATAGATAGAGCACCCGGCTAAGTATTCAAAGGGGTGATTTTACATGGTATTTGACTGATATTATTCAATAATAAATTGTGTTATTTATCAATAAATTATCTTGATTTACAGAAATACAACGGTAATGTTAACAGTTTGAATGGTATGAGCAGTCATCGACATAATGGGCGAAATGTGTTGGTAATTATCATTAATTCAATTACAATTTTATAAATTGTAATTTTTGTCTTTTCATAACATAAATTATAGACATCATCTGACGAGGAAGTCACAAAGGATATAAAAGGACCAACCAATAAAAATGTAAGTATAATTTAATTTATTACCTCTATAAGTATTGAGTTTACACAGTGGCGGATTTAGCATTCAATGGGCCCGAGTCGGTAGAGATCTGTGGCACCCTAGGCGTTACACATTTTTGGGGCCCCAGTAATAATACTTACGAGTTAAGAACACAATATGTAAAATACGAATTTTTATTGTCTTACGAGGCCGCCTCCACCGCCTGTGCATAAATCCGTCACTGAGTTTACATAATTTTTATTTTTCGGTAAACATTATTATATGGAAAAATATTTATTAGCGGAAAAAATCTCTATTAAATAAACCCATAATTTTAATAGACCCTATAATAAAATTAACGTTGTAGGTACCTACTAAAATTACAGTGGTGGACTTAAATATTTAGTCCCCCGAAAACTTATGTTTCCCATTGACATACATATACCTAAAAAAAGAGTAAATTAAGCTTCAGGGGGTGCCTTGAAACTCAAGCTTCATTGAGCCCTGCAACTTGAGTTTCATTAGCTTCACACCACTGTTCAATTGTACGTATGTATAATTTCGTAGTATCACTTTTTACTGGAATTCTACATGAATGTACCTAGGAATCTAGATAAGATAATATTATTATTATTAATTGACAAAATGAAAAGTTTAAGCTAGTTCGGCTTGCGATTGGACAATAAACCAATATTGTTATCGGTAAAAAATCCAATAAATAAATATTAACTTTTTTTTTAACAGTAATTTAGGAAGAAAAACGTATTTTTTTTAGGATAATTAACTTAAAAAAAACGATAATTTGCATGGTCACGATTGCAAAAAAACACGTTTTAGTAATAATAATTATTGTTATTATAATAAAAATATTGTCCGGAATTGTTCTAGTTTAATAAAATATTGATAATTGTCGTATGTATAGGTATTAAATGGTGGATATCTGAACTCAGTTTCAATTAAATGTCTGGTGATAAACTGATGATTAATAATAATATTTTTAATTTAGGATAATTGCACTTTTTTCGTTGATTAAGTGCGTTTTTTATCTTATATTTATTAATTTTTTTTTGTTAAATTGTGTATACATCGGGTTGTTTTAAACACGAAAAGAATAAAAATAGGTATCAATTAGAAATCAACTGGATTTTTTGAATAAATTGACCCTCTACTATATTCGGGTTAAATAGATTGAATTTATCCAAATTATACTACTGGCAATTTTTTTAAATAGTCGGAGTTCTCTACCACTATGCCACAAATATCCTGCGTTCTTGATATTTACTATCAGTGAAAATTATGCATTTTTGTGAAATGATCTCACATTTGTTTTGTTAAAATTGGGTCGTCGGAGAAAGCTTTTTTTGTTATTCATTCAATAGTAAATAAGACTGTTCATATTTTATTTTTCATTTATTTTAAAGATTTTTTTTTTTTGATCAATAATCGACTGGTTTCAATTTCCCTTTTTAAAATGCCACACCCTAATATTTACATAATAAACTCAAAAATTGCTAGGAACAACGTTTAAAAATTGAAAATTAAAAAAAGATGGTTTTTTTACGAATAGTGTTAACATACCTAATTGTAAAATAAGATTTTTAATTGCATAGTAATATTATAGGAATGTTGATGTTACAACACATGTATCATGTGTAAAATGATATGGAAAACTACATCACGGAGAATATGTGTCGTAATTAGTCTGTGATCTGAAGTGAAATTTTAAGACTTATGTTGGACACGTCCGGTTGACCAAAAATTAGCAAACCAACCCCCCCCCCCCCCAAAGGTACTCTACGAGAAGGGTATAAATTCTATATCTGAAAATCGTTTGCTATTACATGAATGGTCAAAACGCCTTCATTTTTACAAAATTGCATATTTTTTTCACTTAACGGATATTACGAACTAATTTTTGGGTTCCCGATAAATTCTTTATAACAGAGTTTTACTCACAAGTTTAATATAGAACTTGTTAAGATTTAATTACAATTTTCAATAAAAGAATTCACTAGTCTGTATACTGGACAGTTATCTTAATAGCATTTAGGTCAGGGTTAATTGGTATTGTTGCGAATCGATCAATTGAACTCAATCGTCTTTTTTCTTTTAAAGATTCATTTAAAATTGATTTCACTTTTGATTTCAGGGTTTCGTTAAACACCATCAACAACAGCAACAACAACATCAACAACAGGTTGACGAAATCTATCAATCGAAACCAATAAAAGAATCATTTGAACCACCAACCCTCTTAACAGCGGCGCTAACTCATATCAGTTTTTATATATTAATGTTTTTGGGTTATTTAAGTCAAACATTGTTTCCACCAAAAATCGCCAAAGAACGTAATCGTGATGGTTATCCAAGTTTATTTGATAGATTTGCAAGTTTTTATTCAAATTATGTTTATAGAAGAGTTAGAGATTGTTGGAATTATCCAATATGTAGTGTACCAGCCAATGAAGTTATATTAAAAGAACGTATTACACGTGATAATGGTTGGACATTCGAGTATGTAATTTCATTTTATTAATTAGTTGATAATATTTTAATTCGTATTACCTTAATTATTTATAGATTCACTGGTAGTAAAACAAAATGTTTAAATTTAGCTTCATATAATTATTTGGGCTTTGCTGAGAATAGTGGCCCATGTGCTGAGGCGGCAATTAAATCAATTTATGATTATGGTATTACAACTGGTGGTTCACGGCAACAATATGGCACCTGTGATTTACATATAGAATTAGAACGATTAACTGCTGAATTTTTGGGTGTTGAAGATGCTATTACATTCGGTATGGGTTTTGCTACAAATGCCCTAAATATACCAACATTAATAAGTCCTGGATGTCTTGTGATTAGTGATGAAAAGAATCATGCTTCTCTCATATTGGGAATACGATTGCCTGGAGCTACCGTTAAAGTTTTTCGTCATAATGGTAAAAAATCTCTTCTGTTTTTCCTGTTTCAAATTATTGTTATAAAGTCTTATTAAATTGTAGATGTTAAACATTTAGAACAGATTCTAAAAGAGAGTATCTATAATGGTCAACCTGGTCAACCGTCAGGTGTTTATAAACCATGGAAAAAAATCCTAATTGTTGTTGAAGGTGTTTATAGTATGGAGGGAACAATTGTTCGTTTACCTGAAATAATAGCACTGAAAAAAAAGTACAAAGCATATCTATATTTAGATGAGGCACATAGTATTGGTGCAATGGGTAAACATGGTCGTGGTATTGTTGATTATTTCGATTGTAATCCAAACGATATTGATATATTAATGGGTACATTTACGAAAAGTTTCGGATCCGCAGGTGGTTATATAGCTGGTTCAAGAAAATTGATAAATTATTTACGTAGAAATAGTTATGCTTCAAAATATGCATGGGCAATGGCACCACCAGTTGCTGCACAAATTATAGCTGTATTGAAAATTTTAATGGGTAAAGATGGTACGAATGAAGGTCAAAAACGTATTGAAACATTAGCTAGAAATACCAGATATTTTCGTCAACGTTTAGAACAGATGAGTATTATTATACATGGTAATCAAGATTCACCGGTTGTACCAATTCTGGTGTATCTATATTCGAAAATTGCGTAAGTAATTTTGCAACTTATCCCTATTTTTGAATAGAATTAATTTGAAATTAACTGAATATAGGGCAATGGTGAGAATTTTGATAAAGGAGAAGATTGCAACTGTCGGTGTCGGTTATCCAGCTACACCGTTAATGGAAGGCCGAATTCGGATTTGTTTATCAGCCGCCCATACTAAAGAACAATTAGATTATGCATTAGAAGTGATTGAAAAAGTTGCTGATGAAATTGGATTGAAATATTCTCGAAAACCGGTCAATCTAAATCCAATAGAATATGACAAAATTAAAGTTTATGATTAGTAGTGAAATTCTCTCGAGGAAACAAAAAACGGACAACCGTAAAAACAAATTGATTCAGAATACTTTTAGGATACAATTCAATTCGCTTTGTTAACAATTTTTGATACGTCATATAAGCAAAATATTTTTTTATTAGATTTTTAAAATGATTGAAAATCGTATTGGAACTTTTCAGGGATCGGTGTTTTCAATCTATTTTTTTTTTTTTGTTGTTGTCACTCCATTACATTCATTTTAACCAGTGATTATTTAATCATGTTTATTTATATTATTTGTGTTCTGTGTATTGTTGATTTATTTTAATATACATATATTTTATTGTAAGTCATCATTTCCATGGAGTTTGAGTAGCATTTTGACCAGGATTTCAGTATTTTCGAAGGATACGTTGATAAATAGCTCACAGTATTACAAAGAGAACCTTTTGAAAACATATCAGTCCGAATATTGTTAAACAAGAGTTCCAGAATTTTGCTTGTTAGATCGTATTCTAGACAATTTCCAGCAACCGTTTCTAATTGCCTTAATATATCTCTAGTAACACCAAGAAATTTTCATAAAGATAAGCTTTATTTAGAAGAAAAATTATTTCATTGTTGAACAAACAAAAAAATCATTCCTATTATTTTAGTTAGTTGCAAAATTTTTGTGTGATTTTATTATTATTATGGTATTCTGAGTTGTATGATCGCATGTGTTTAATTCAACACTTTGCTGTTATTATTGTTAAAACCAAAAAAAACCTGTTCAAAGAAAATAAATCTTTATTGTCAAGTTTATTGTATACAGGGGTGTGTAATTGGAATTTTTTTCTCGGATCATTTCAGACACAAAAAAAACACGAACGAAAACTATTATAGAACCTTGAAACATTTTTTTACAATGAATAAACAATTGATAAAATTACAAACAGGAAACAAAAGAAACAAAATGATAATCTATCAATGGCAGCAGCAAATAATATCCAATCTTGTTGTAATGATAGTTTCGTTGATGAAGATCGTATTATATGATGATCATCATCGTCTTCGCTATGATGATGATGATGGTGATCATCGAAATCGGTCACTTGATGATCACGCATCTCTTCAGCTGTAACTCGATGTGTTGTTAGTGTCGTCTAAAAAATTGTACAAATCAATGAATGACAATCAGCTAGTCAAGATGACGGTGACGATGACTTTAGTCTGAATACTACCGATTGATTACCTGTTTGATATAGTTGCTTAAACCTAGAAGTATTCCGAATTTTCCTGTTAATGGATGTTTGATAATCCATGGTAGTGGTGTTGTATGTTGAGTTCTTGATAACCAGATCACTATTACTGAACTAATCATTGAAAAACCAACAATATACAAACAACTACTGTAAAAGAAGACTGGTAACGAATAATTAGAATAAAATTGGCTTAGGTACCAAAAAAAAATATGGAAATTACCAATTAATGGTGTATGTGTACCCATTGCTGGTATTTTTTGTGTAAAATACAACATAAATATACAGATCATAATAGTTGTACAACTGTTTAAAATGATTTTTTCACCGGCTTGAGGTGGTAGCCAAAAATTCAATAAAATCATTACAATAATTACTGGAAAAAAAATTAGATTGAAAAAAAAATTATAATTTATTGGAGGATTCTTCACCGAATGCTGGCGTGATAATTAGAGCTTTATATGATGGTGATACTCTAGCCAATATCAGTTCAATGGTTGCATCAACATATGGTTCATGACAACAATTGTAATATTTAACATTCCGTTTCAATGATGTCTTGACTACTTCCCATTCAAAACTTGTTACTAAAAGGTCCAACTGTTTGAAAAAAATTTAATAAAAAAATTGTATAAATTATCAATAATTTTACATTGGCCTTATCTTCGGTTATCTCAATGTCGATTTGATTACCATTGTAGGTCCATGAGCCTAAGATTAGTTCGCATGTTTGTACATCAAATGGCCAATATTTCATATTTAAATTACAAAACACATTAAACATTGCCGGTGGTACCCATAGAACACCACCATTCTCATAAACAATACAATGGATATTCCCATAATGACTGACAGTCGAACTTGTTGCACTAGAAATCCACCACCCCCAAAGAAATTATGTATTTTTAAAAAAACTAAAAAACTATTCGTACCCATTATAAAGGAAAATATCCGGCTGCCAGATTTCATGCTCAGCTAAATTCAAACTAGTTAAACCACCATAATTGGAAGAGTTCCATTTCAATTTCTCATCGGACCAAGTCTAATTATTAAAGAATACAAAATAAGTGCATTAAACAGGAAGCGAATGCCCGAATGGTGCTCTCTCTGCTAAAGTTTAACACTATAACACTTTGGTTTTTGTTACGCTAACTGTGACAGAGAATAGTGCCACCGAGCAAAGGTCCACGAAGACTATTTTGACTGTTAAACGGTATTCTGTAAACAAGTCTTCGTGGACGGTCCTCTCCCCACCGATTTACAATTGAAAACCACAGTCAATGGTTCCGTTTAGAGATTTATGAGCGAAGCAAGATAAGTCGGCGTAGACGACAAACTGGATACCAAAGTCCTCTAGGACGTTCACTGTCGACAGTCATCAAGCGAAGATGACAATGACAATGATGGTCGTTTTATAGGAGGAGGATACACCTATTAGCTTTTCTTTTCCATAATTTCTTTAGAAAGTAATGGAAATTGTTTGTCGTTCAAATAATTCAACTCACCAGATGCAGCCACGTATGGATAGTTAAAGTCGATTTAAATTCATTTAATTCAATATGTTTAATCGTCAAACCGAATTGTACAGTTGTTGTGTTATAATGTTGCGTTGGTCTAGCAAATTTGTCATAATTTAAAAGCAGATCATGTCGTAATTTATCCGTAAATGTTGAATTCCATATGGGTGTCGGGCCAATTTCTAATACACCACCATCACCAACAACAAATTAAAAGTTTTAGGTATATAAACAACAAAAAATATATATTTTGTAAAAAAAAAAACAAAATCTTACTTGTCGTAGTAAATCCACAATTGATTGGTTTATAAATAAACAGAAATAAATACCCAAGAATATAAATAATTATCGACATTATATTGTTGTATTTTTGGTCAATTCTTCTCAAGACCTGTACGATGGTCCATTGAATACTAGTCCTTTGCTCTTGATTCGATAAGTGCTTCCTGGCAAACGGACGTTTTTATCTTTTATCGCCTACAACTGGCCAATACTTGTTGTTGATGTTGTTGTCATTATTGTCTTCTCTAGATATGTTTCAATTGACGTTTTTATTTAGCATAAGGAGAATCATCATTAAATATCTCCCCTTGTAAGTTTTGAATTTGAATCAAACGGATGAGAATAAGTGAGACATAGGAAAAGATACATTACAGGAATAATTTAACTAAAGAATAAACACAACAAATTTAAAGTAAGTTTTTACTAACAGTAACATCGAATTTTTATTACAATTCAACTATTATTTTCAATAACTAATGGTGAAAAAAATCGCACTAAAATTCAACACCAAAAATGATACAAAAAAATATGTACAACTATTCTATAATAGGAAAAGAAAAAACACAACGATGTTAAGGAACATTAGGTACCTAATTTCGCTAAATTATTAACAAAAAAAAATTACCAAAGTACTCAACAATCATCCTAAAACTCCAAAATAATATTAGTTTTAATTCTAAAATAAACCCAAAAAGAAGGAATGATTTTTCCCATAATAATCGGAATGCTCGCGCCTTTTTCTTGCCTCTCTTCCACTGCTAATTAAATGGTGGTCCTCTAGGATCAAAACTTCCCGGTGAATACGGCCAACAATACGTAGGCGGTGGGAATAAACCGGTTTGACTATGTTGTGTTGTGGTCGGCGGTGGTAGGATACTGGAGATTTTCGGTGGTGTGGTATGACTTGTTGGATATAAAGCAGCACCTAGATCACTTTGGTGTGGTTGATATTTATGATAAGTGGCTGTAACGTCTGTTTGTCCTTGTGCTTGAGCTTGACAAGCCGCCATCAGTCCATGAAAATCAAATTTGTAAGCGTAACGTTTTCCATGCACTTTCGACATGATGTTCTTATCATAGTAATACCTGGGGAGAGAAAAATTGAAGAAATTCAATCTAAACAGTTGTACGCAACCAACAAAGCCAGTTCTTATCAATATGTGCCACAGAATGTGTTAGCTAAATGTAAAGAACAATTTATAGCATCTCCATGGACGTAAGCACACGAAAAGCTTCATACGTTATGCGGTTACGACTGTGTTACATACGAGGTCTGTAATTTGAGAAACTCAAAATATCTCTCAAAAATAATACGTCTTGATTGTTTTCTACTTTCATCAGTTTAGCCAGTTTTTGTTGACAGGACTCGATATATCTAAATAGAGAGTGAATAGAGAGTGTTAGGAACTACGCGCACTACGTCCGAACCGTCCGTCAAGTTCATCCCGTCCAAAATTAGAAGCACCTCATAAGAATCAGTGCTAATTTTGGACGAGAAGGACGTTTGCGACCTAGTGAGCGTAGAACCTTACCTACTATACGCTAACACTAATGATAACGCTAAAGTTATTTGCACATAGTGTGATCTTTTTCTAACAAGATTTAACGGTTAACAGCAAAAACTCCCTAATAACTTTTTTAGTGTCTCTGAGTTTTTATTTGAAATCCACATGAGATGTTCATTAATTGATACCTAACAATAAAAATATAACGGTTTTATGAATGGATAACGGATCTAGCGTTGGCTTAATGAAATTATCAACATTTTTTTATTACTTCCAATCCAAGAATAACATATTAGTGATTTTTATGTGTTTATTTTTAGGTCAATTTTAGAAATAACTTTTTCAATATTTACGAGATTAAATTACATAGGAGTATAATTTTAGACGCTTCTGTAGACCGGATCTCGATTATTTCGATAGGGTAAACCTGTACAAAACCGGCGTAAAAATGTAGGTATAGCACATATACATATAGTAAATTTGGGAGGACTCTGATGTTATTTCTGTTTATGTTTGAACGTGTTTTGTGATCGTTTAGCACTTTACTCGTACATTATACCTACATAGGTAAATGAATTTCTTTACAATACCTATTCGATTTTGCAGGATGGTCGAGAAGAACAGTTATCTGATTAATCGTATTTCCGATTAAACTGCAAATTTGCAATTTTAATGCGCCTATTGAGTAAATTATAACAAGCAAATACCAGATCAGTTAAACAGATAAGATGTGCAATCAGCTCCCAGAAGTTCGATAGTCTACTGTATCTTATTATCTTCTAATATCGTAAATCCTCCCCTTGATAATTTACATGGAGTCGTAGAAAGCTGGTATGTGCATTGGGGCAGAACCGTACGAGGCAAAATCTACCTACTTTCTTTTGTAGGTGGCTTGATGAAGACGTAATATAGTAGATGGGCTTTCAAATGCCGCACGAGCTGGGAGCTGAAAGAACTTCTTGATGATTTTGATAGCTACCGATGTTGATATGTTTCAGCGGCAGTCTCATATAATTAGACTGAAGGATATCAACATCAATAGCAATGAAAATTATCCAATTTTATGAGCTGCCAACTCCATACACATTAGCGTACGGCAGTGGTCGGCAACCAAATACGCGGGTCATTAAGTGACCAGCGTAGAAATTTGGGGTAACCTGTCGAAGGGTTGAACTTGAAAATTGATAATTTGTTAACATCACCATCACCTTAGCCAAATTATACTAACTTTCTTTTTTTTTGGGAGGCGATTTTAAACCGACCACGTTTTAAGATCAGAAACGTTAAACATACTTACTTATCATACATTATGAAATATTAAGCTTGTATAGGGCGAGCTTGAATAGTCAGAAAAGAAATAACAAAGGTCTCAACGGATTTTGATAAGTTTCCGAACAAGTGATAAATTATGTATAGGTAGGTACCTACTATTAGACAATGTTGTAATTTATATTATTAGTATTATTATTTATATTAATTTGTTAAAAATAAAGGCCAGAGGTGAAAAAATAGAGCAACTTGTAAAAATTGCTTAAAATTACCTACTCTTTTTGAAATATAATTTCGTAGTTCCATATTCTAATATAAACCTCTTTAGTGTAATTTATATTATGTTTCAACTATTTTTTCATATAAATATCAATAAAAATGTCGAATTTTTCGTGTTATCCGCATGGGCAACTTTTAAATATTGATTTGTGTCAACAAACAATAGAGACAAATATTTTTTTCTAATTATCATCTACCTACTATTTACAAGAAATCACCTTACCTGAGTGCTCTGCTTAGTTTATCATAATTCATATTTGGTTTAGATTTTCGTTCGCCCCATCGGCGTGCCACTTCATCAGGATCAGTTAGTTTAAATTCACCATTGGTGCCTTCCCATGTTATACACGCTGAATTCGACGAATCACCGAGCAGTTCCAATAAGAATTGCCACAGTTGGATCTGGCCAGATCCTTGGGCCACCAATCGGCTTGAAGCCGCATTCAGCAGCTGATAGGGATCTAGAAAGGAGGCCATCTTTAGATTTACATATATGTATGCGCATATAAATATATCTAACCAATAATATAACAATATAATATAGAAGACGTTTATAACATTGAAAAAAATAAAGAAAAAGAGATAGGATTCTAAGAACCAGTAACCGCAACCTCAACTGTTCGCCAAATAGTCAAATAGAAATTTATCGATGGAGGAATTGACAATGAACCAAAAAACTTTCAAATTTTTTGTTGAATATCGTAATTATTGCTGCAATGTTTCGCTTTGGTTTTATCGACATACCGTTATAGATCATGCCTCCAGCATGCAATTTGTGATGTACCGGATGTGATCTTACAGCTAGTCGTCTAGCTACCAAGATATCTTCGGGACTACACCCCGGCAGCCTCCACATGGCTGCCAATTACACTTTTAACATTTTACAAAATATTTGAAAAAAAAACAACTTTATTGAGAACACACTATCAGAAATCAGGGGGATGAAATCACGATGACTGTTGAAATAGGAATGGTGTTGTGGCGTCACGACGCTGCCAACAATCTAACCGTTTGCACAATATACATCCCCCACTTCTTCACACCAATCACCAATTTGGATAAACTGGCAATTGTTTCAACCCCTGCTCCTCAAATCTCTACTGTACCTAAGTAATTGATTTGTAACTAATTCAAAAGCTTTCAATCAGAAAAAATATCCGCGTTTTCGAGAGAACGGAATGATTTTTAAACCATCTATCATTAACAAATTTTCGTCTATAGTCAACACTTTTGCGAAGTTTAAACAATCAAAAGAGTCTTAATAATTGAGACTTATCGGCAGTTTATAAAGAAAATGAGGCTCCTCTGCTCGTGAATATACATAGGTATCCAGGGCCGGCGTAATATACTGTAGGCGAGATAAACAAGACAGGGAAGGCGTTGGTGTTTGAGGCCGCCAATATATGAGGAGGGTCAAAAAATGAATAGTGGGAATAGGAATGGGGCGCCAAATAAGGCTTCGCGCAAGGAGGGGTGTCTCAGATACCCTAGCGCCGGTCCTGTGTTCCATTATTTTATTATCAATATGAATGGTCCTTTGTTCGAATATCACGGTATTTAGGATCAAAGGGAACAAAATCTGATATCCTATCATGATTGTCCTTATTACCTACAATTAGCCAAGATTATAAGCTTTACATCGATTTTAAATTATAATATGTTTAAGATATTTGGGGGAACACGTTTTTTAAGTCAAACAGTAGTGGATCATACTGGATCCACTTTTTTTCATTGTGGTATATTAGCAAACCAATTCTTATAATGACTGCAGTGACTGCAACCCATATGGTTAGTCAAACTACAACTATCTCTCTTAAATATCCTTTTTGGGGAAAATACATTTTTTATATTTCTGGTAAATCGATTATTGCCCTTGTTAACTATTTTAATATTATTATTTCAAGAAGTTGAAAATTTTCCAATTGCCAGCAGAAATAATGGCCAGTATTCATTTATTGATGTGGTGATTTTCGCCCCTAGAGTTTTACTTAAATCCCTTAATCTCTCCGAAAATCTCTAATGGTAATTATGATGATTGTTCCCTTTTCTTATCAATCAACCTATAGGGGACCAATCTTTATTTGATAAGTTGTGATGATAGTACGGCGAATTGAACGAAAAAAAAAATTCACAATAAAATAAAACACTACAGAATAGTCAATAGAGACAGACACAATTTTTCTTAGAAAAGTATAGATGTGAATGCATTATGAATTAATCGTGGTTGTGGGCTTTCCATTGCCAACGAAGACTTTGAAGTGAAACCTGATTGTTATTTCAAACAAGCTACAATTTAATTGATTTATTAGCATGGCAGTTGTGATTTGAAGTCTAGACAGAAGAACATCTGGAAACTTGAACAAAATACTAAATAAATCAATTTTTATTCTAGAGATGATAATGATTTTGTTTCATTTTAGTTTTTATCAAAAGATTACAGTAGTATAGTTGATAACAGTGGCGCAGCCAGGATGTCCTTTAGGGGGGGGCTAGAGCAATGTTTCTCAGTCTTTTGATGAGTGGAAGACTTTCAATGCTTTCTTGGTTCCAAGTAT